>JBAIZL010000002.1:118126886-118211886 GCA_036971475.1 Prosapia bicincta | reverse complement strand
GGAAATGTTCATTAGGGTTTTGTGACTATTGTATATTATTTTTAGGTAAGATTATTTAAAATAATATAAAAATATATATTTTTAGCTTTTTCCTTGAAAATAGAAATTAATTTTTGTGTTATTATAGCTAATTATAAACTATTTTTTTTAAATATTTTGGTAATTGATTTACCATTACCTATTAATGTAATCTGTTTTTATTCTGTTATGATTTTACTCATCTGTAAATTTAAAATTGTATTGTTCTTATTGACATCACTTGGTAAACAAACCATTACTTACTGATATTTTTCTTCAGACGTGTTTCAGACTAGATCAGTGCTTGTTCAATGCTGTGATTAATGTAAGAGTCTTCAACAAAGCACTGATCTCATGCAAAACGTGTCTGGTGAAAATTTTCAGTGTATAGTGTTTTTTTTTACCAAAAGATATCAATAAAAACATTTCTTTTTTTAACCTCAAGATGCACAATAAAAAAACTGCAAGTTTTAAAATGGTAAGAATATAATGTGCTTCATAGATAAGACTCTGTCTATCCTTATAAGGCGTTAGATTCAGTTAACTACTATGAGCTACGGTTCTACTCTTAGAGCTATGAAAGGATTATACTTATTCCTCAATCATACTTGGAACTCTTTCCCATAATCTGCCCTGATTATTAGCTAAACCTGATGATGATAGGCAGCATGTGCTGACTATCTTTTAAATACAAGAAATAATGTCATAAACAATATAGTTGGATAATACATTATTAAAGGCTACATATAATGAATGATAAGAGCTATAAGCCTATTTTTTATTGGTCTTGCTAATAATTTTTTGTAAAAAACTAATTGTTAAATAATTCAAACTTTCATATTTTACTTCTATTTAAACTACAGATTTCTATGTCTGCCATCAATGATTTAGGCCTGATTCAGTTATTTTACTCCTGAAATAATATATTTCCTTGTTAGTATTTTATCTAAAATATATAGTTATAATAGCTGTGATCAAATTATTTTTTTAATATCCACCATTCAGGAAGCTACGTACATTTAGAGATTGTTGTCCAGAACAGCTTTATTACTTGAATTGTTTGGATGAATAGAATACGAGCTATATCTGACATAGGACTTTTCTAGGTTATGCCATTTGTTATTTTGTTTTTCTTCTAAACTCTTTGGTTTTAATTTTTGTTTTCCAAGTTTAGAAAGATAAACAAATTCTATTCATTGGTTTACTTAAGATTGTCCTTGCTGTTTGTCATTTTATTTGTTTTCCATATCGACATTTTCTTTGACATTGAGGAAACATTTGCTCTAATTGTACTTTAATTTTACTTATTATGGCAATGTTATCAGCCTAATGCAAATGACTTGGGAGTGTGGCATCTATGTTTATACCCTTTTCTTATCAGTTCATAGTTTTAAATAGAAATTTCATCATCATTGTAATGTACTCGGGAGAAATGATATTTCCTTGCCTCGACCCTCTTTGTAGTAGTTACTTTATATTTATTATAGTACCTTATTCTTGTTATTTTTTAAAAATTATATAAAATAATTAGATATTGCAACCTTTGTCTCGAACAATAAAACAATTGGAAGGATTTATTTCAAGTTATGAAGCAAGATAATATATCTACCTACTTTGTGAAACTAACAGCTCTACTGTAAAATGTTGTCATTTATGTCTATAAATGACATAAATAGACATAAATACTCTACTGTTAGTCTCACACAGTAGGTAGATAGATTATCTTCCTTCATAACTTGAAATAAATCCTTCCAATTGTTTTATTGTTTTAATCTCATTACAAGTGTTGTTAATTCCATAAAAATTACACAGGGTCCTATCAGCATATCTAATAAATAAATTAGCATTCAAGGGCACAGATAGTTTATTTATCAGCAAAAAAGATAAACATATATTTACTAAATTGGAAAAGCTATTGTGATTAAACTAATAATTGTTTATGTATTTATGTAGTTAACTTGATAACACTCCTGACAACTTAGAAGTTAAGGTTAATCATCTACCCTTACAAGGTGATTCTTGATGTAACTGAAAAAAAAATATTGAATGTCTTTACATCAGACATCCTATGATCACACACTAATGTTTACCCTTATATTAAAGTCGAAGTCTGTTATGACTTCCCAAAAGGGATACTACTGAAAGGTTTACAAGATATTTAACAGAAAACATAATGGACACTTTTCTGTGTATTACGAAGAAGGGGGTTTTTGCTCTCTTTGTGTTACATTAAGAAGGTTAAAACTAATTATAATCATAGTTTAAGGCTTGAATCATTTTGATTATAATACTAAAGAGCAAGGATATTCTTCTGTACATGTAAAAAAAATCTTTTATCTAAAAAACTTATAAGTTGATTAAATTGTTAGTAACTTTAAGGGACTGATAGGCGTTCTCATTTTATTTCAATAAATATACTAATTGTCTGTGAAAAAATTTTCCATTTTTCTAATCTCCTTAGCCAGAAAAGTTTATCATCAAGTATAACTTGAAGAGCTTAAAAATTTTAACTAAAAAAGTATCACAAGTTTTAAAAAAAGGTTAAAACATTTTTTGATTGTCTAAACGGATGAAGTTGGTAATAGGTGCAGTTTTAATAGTGTACAATCAATAAAGAAATACTTATATTACATTATATATACACAATAATATATAACACTATATGTGTAACACTTGACTTATTAACTAATACATTATTGTAGTAGCCCAAATAAAAAATTTAAACAAAGTAAGTTACATTATTTGTTTTCATCTTCAACTCGAACTGCCAGTATACTCTTGTACATGTTAAAATATAAAAATATGTAAACAATTGCCTATAAGTAGCATTTATCTTTTTGTTATGTGGGAACAGCTTATTATGAGATGGTTTCCAATATCAACTTTAATAAATTAAGTCAAACTATTACTTAATAGTAGTAAATGCACACCAATTTATTAAGTAAGATATAACAACAACGTTTGATACAATAAGGTTGATTATGAGAATGCTTGAATTTTTAAAAATATTTAGCAGTCAAGAATTTTGGTTTTAGTATTTAAGTAAAAGAAAGTCTTTCACTTATGAATTTTCTACCTCCCCTTACATTTAAAATTAGACTAGAGGTAAACTTTTCAATAGTGCTTTCTTCCTGCTTGTCATTTGTTATTATTTATTGTTAATTTGTATTGTCAAATAAATCTATCCCTGTTCTACAGTTTCTTTAGAAAATATAAATCTGATAACTTTGGTAAATAAATAAAATTATTAAAAATTTGTTAATACATTTTAAAAATATATAAACCTTTTTAAAAGTATAATTTTATGTTTTATGAGGATATCTACTTCGAAAGGTGTTTGCTTACTTTCAACCTAATCCTTATCTCTAGCTTCCAAGAAAAGTAATTGGTATTTTGAAAAAAATTATATTTTTCATAATAATTTTATTTTTAATCTGCCAATAATTATTATTATAACATGGAAACAAATCATGGTTTTACCATGATTCCAAAGACTAATTTGAAGACTTTTTTATTACTTAAACAAATAAATCAATTTCAAGAAATACCCTATCACTGAAAATATCTGAATTCTCTATTCTATTCATATAAAGATACACAATAGTAGTAGAAACTCTTTATTTTAATCAACAAATCTAATTGATAAAATCTTCACAAATGAAAGAAAGGGGGTATGAACATTAGAATTCAAATAAGAATGAATTAGTGCAATTTTACATAATTTTATAATAGTGAAGTGAACATTTTAAAATTTGTATAGCTAAGACTGCCTCTAAGTTTCACAGATATGATCTCCCAATGAATCTGTATTATATTCATATATTACCTTCAACCTCATGTACTAAATAACATGTTGAATGTTAATGTATCATTTTTTTTTTTTTTAATGCTATAATAAAGAAATTTTCATATCCTTTTAGAAGTCAATGTAGTGCCACAGTTATTTCTTCATTTAATATCAGTTTCATCAACAATAAATTATAATAATATACTATAATACTTATTACTATATTTGCATTTTAATAAAAATGTCAGGACTAATATGTGTGTGTGATTTAAATATATATATATATATATATATATATATATATATATATATATATATATATATATGTATATGTATCGATTTAAATACACTTATTAATAATGTATTAATTTTCCTCATCAGAAACTTCCATAAAATTTAAACATTTGCTAATATTTAAATGACACACTCTTAACACTTTTAAATTTATATTTATGGATTAGAATATTTTGCATTAGGATCTATTAGGCCCTACCATAAAACGTATGATGAAGGGTTTTTTTTCATTTATATAAACCTCCAACAGATATTTAAAAATTCTATCTAAAATAGAAATATCTGTTGTATTTGAGAATAAATTATACTTGACTAGTAAAGTGTAACGTATTAACTATTAAAGAATTAATAAATTAACTAAATACAAAACTAACCTTCAGAAGTTTAAAATAATCTGTAGTTAACCTTTATCATTGAATCACATGCACTGATTAAACAAGCGGCAACCGAACTTCTAGCACATGCTGACTGTCAATGAATTCCCAGTTTCCCATTCTGTAGTGTATAAATCGATATTTTGCGGCACATATCCTTTATCCCCACCCTTGTTTCGTCAGCTGTCCGCTGAACTAACGCAATGAAACCAACTTTACTATGAATATAAACAGCTGTAAGTTGTGATTGTAGAATCATTGTAGTAGGCCTACGTAATGTAGCTTTCACCTTGAGACTATTGAAGTCTTGACGTATAATGATAAAATTCCCTCATCGGAATAAAATTTCCCTCCTACTTCTTTAGATATCTACACTGTACAATTATTTCCAAGTAGCAACGTTTATTGCATAATTTAAAATATAAACTTAAATAATAGTTTGTTTTATAAATTATTTTTTTAAAGTTGTATTTTGTGGTTTCTTAAAGTTTTCAAGCGGTATGAATTTATAATAACTGTGATGGCAAAATTAGAATTTTCATTATTCTTCTGTGAAAATATCTTTAAAGAATAAATGTTCATAATGTGCTCTAATACATATAAAACATATACACTCATTAAACAGCTGTTATTTAAGTCAGACCAAACGTTTTAAAATTACTTGTTAATATTTATATCAATAAACACTATTTAATTTTATTTATAATTTGCAGTTTTTGTCGTACATCTTGAGACTTTTTTTTAAATATATACTTTTTGATATCACTTGGGAAATAACCACCGCTTACTGATATTTTCAGGAAGTGCATTTCACACTAGACAAGTGAATTCATATATTTATGAATACTATGTTTTGTAATTACAGTAGTACTTATATGAAAATTACTTTCTGTAATTTAAAAATGTCTTAAAAGTAATTTAATTCAAATAAATTTATAACGTTGGACTGACCCATAGATTGCTAATACCCGACTTAGGGCATTTTTAGACAAAAATATTCTAACGATTTTATTACGCTAACATGTGATTTGTCGCACTTATAATTAAGGTAAATCTTTGAAGAACTTTCTGACACAAAACGTTTTCGACTTCACTAAGTTTTAGTACAGTGTGGCGATGTCAATGTATCTGGGCCAGGCAATGATTTTGTACCAGCGAGTGGTCTGTCTGTGTCTAGGTGTTGATTGACAGGATCTGAGTACAGAGAAAACAGAAACAATAGTTTCTAAAAAAAAATTTTTATAATGAGGGGTTACATAAGCGCTCTTTCATTTATTTGACCCTGACCTTGATCAAAATCTTGTGTAAACCCAATATCTGGCAGTCGACTCGCTTGTGTCAAATCTTTGAGCACGTCATCTGGCATTAGATTTGTTTGAGTTGCATGCGAAACTATCAGCTATAGATAGAAAAAACTATACTATTCAATTCGGTAAATACAATGAA
This sequence comes from Prosapia bicincta, assembly GCA_036971475.1. Taxonomy (NCBI): domain Eukaryota; kingdom Metazoa; phylum Arthropoda; class Insecta; order Hemiptera; family Cercopidae; genus Prosapia; species Prosapia bicincta. The sequence continues at coordinate 118,205,967 of JBAIZL010000002.1, read as the reverse complement.
ATTGTACCAGTATAAAGTTGAGACTATAAGCCATCATTTTCACGAATTTGACATTAAATAACAACTCTTTATTGCCCTACAAAAAGGCTTGCAAAATACAGATTTTTGTGTAAATTGCATTTTGTTTCTCCTTGAAAACAGAAAAGGTCATATTTTAAAAATGCTCTACGGAAAACAATATGAAGCGTGCAGAAATAGTTCTGGGGATAGCATCGTTTTCCTTGTTTATCTTGTATTTAATGTTCATCTCGAAGTTTAGATACTTGTAATATAGTAATGTTTTAATTTTTAATATACATATTCAATTCTGCTAGAATATTTGTATATGAGTATATTGTTCTGCCTTTCCTAACATTACAATATTTTTTTTTTACGTGTTTCGGAATGACTTTATTTTCAAAACTTAAATAATACTCAAAATCTTGTTGCTGTTCAGGACGAGCTAGTTGTTAATGACTTATTACACTTTTGCTATTACTTGCGACCAGACTTTTTGTTAACTAAAGGTTGTTAAATTGTTAACTTACACTTGGGGTAAACGTTTTCGTCTTACGACTTCTTCAGCCTCGTATTTTGGCCGCTAGGATTGCTGCAGTATGTGCTTCCTTGGTACCATTTTTTGAAAGTTAGAAGTGATGTGATCGAAGAGTATGTATGATCACGGCACAGATCACATAATTTTCGATCACATCACTTCTGACTTTCAAAAAATGGTACCAAGGAAGCACAACTGGAGCAATCCTAGCGGCAAAAATACGAGGCTGAAGAAGTCGTAAGACGAAAACGTTTCCTCCAAGTGTAAGCTAACAATTTAACAACCTTCAGTTAACAAAATATATATAAACGTAATATAAAAAGTGTAATAAGGATATAATACTCTTTAAGAGAGAGAGAGTAGCCCCTACTATTTACGTTTTGAAAATGGAGTATTCTGAAACGCGTTGTCAAAAAGAAATATTATAATATTTGAAAAGGCAGAAAAAGGTACTAAAATATTTATAGTACTAATTTGTTGTCATTAACAGGCCTTTAGCCGTATCCTTGTTCTTATCTCTTTTGAGTGGTCGTTGTTCTCGTCTATTATTGCACGCAGATATGTAAATTTTTACTATTCCAATTCGAAATTTACTCATTTTTAGGTTAACTACAATATTTTAAGTTTTGGATATAGCCGTAATTGTTTAGTTTAAGTTTTTGCTTAGACGAAATGTCTCATTAACTTTACTTTTGACCTTTAATCATTTTTTGTAGATCTGAAAAGTAGTTTGACACTAATATTGCAACATCTGCCTATTTAATGTTGTTTATAGGAGACCAGTTGTTTAATGCTATTCCAGCTGTTTCTCCTTCTAATGCTTTTTGAAGTATTTTTTCTGACGATAAGTTAAATAGTATGAACGAAAGTACACAGCTTAGCCCTCTTTTATGAACCTTATTTCCATCTGTATTAAACTTTTGCTTTTGAAGCTAACAAATTAACAACTTGCCGAAGTTATAATTTAAGCAAATTTATAAAAACAAAACGTTCACGCTGTAACAGGTTTTCAATAGTGTTTACTAGGTCAGCTCTAGGGTTTTTGGTGCCCTACTGCCCTAGGCTAAAACAATTTTATTGCCCTCATTAAAGTGCCTTCGGCGGAGTCTGGTACACAATTTCGGAAATGTGTTTTTGTTAACAATTGTTACAACAAAGAATTTTGTTTCATAACGTTTGATTAATGACTGGGATTTGTAAATAAAATAAATTCATTTTTTTATTCAATTCGTAGAAAAATAGTTGAATAAAAAGTTGAAAGTAGTTGAATGAAAAGTAGCAATTGCTTCGCATTCAGTCTTTTGCTTTGACATTTTGACAAATTATAGATTGATTATTAGAAATCTAAATTATTATTAGAAAAGTTAACATAACACACAGTTTCACATTAGGTATATAGGTTTAGAAGTTTTATAATTGCACTGACTCGGCGAACTTCGTACGGCCTAAAAGTTAAATAAACCGTAAGTACACAAAAAATATAATTCACATTTATCATATTAAAATAATTTCGTAAGATTTATTTTATAAATTATTATATTTATGATTTTATAAATTGAAGAAGTTTTCAATTCAATAGCATTTAATACTGCACAGTAAATAAAGTAATTTAACGTGAGCGTTAAAACAGCTGTTATACAAACTAACATAAACACATACAGAAATGTTTGTACGAAATCTTATTTTCACTTAATTCTAGTAACAGCTGTTACGTCATAGCCGATTACTGCCATCTATTGATTATTAGTTGCATCTATATTAATAATTATTATTTACAATATAAGTAACTGAATGGTTTGATAGAAAGTAGGCGGTTGCATTTTTAATGTTTTTTTGGAAAATATCGACTTAGATCCTCTCACTCGGACTACAATTATGCCAGAACCTTAACAGGAGTGTTCCCAAAGTTTCACGTCGATCAGATGAACGATTTAGGAAAGTATCAGAGACATACAGACAAACATTCATTTTTATTTACATAGATTCCTCCAGGATCGTTGCTTTTTGAAAACAAACTGATTTGATTTTACATGAATGCTTACCGCGCGCTCTAGCAGGCGGCTTCGCTCTGATTGGTCCGTTCAAGGTAGTCTCGTTCCTTCCACGCCACATCACGTCGTGCGAGGGAAATTCGACTGTTAACATCGGTAGTGCGGTAACCTTTCCTCGGATAAAATCGGAATATGATGAAAGTTGTGGTGAGAAACGCAGATGTCCAACTGAGGAGAAATATTTTCAAGTAGATAAGTGAATGTCTCAGGTGTCATCCTCATATAGGAATGGAGTCGTTCTGAGTCATCTTTTAGTTCAGTAAAAAGGGGGTGGTATTCTTCTAAACTACTTTTTTCTTGTTTATTGAATGCTCTGGAAATCGCCTATTAGGTAGATTACCAATCATCTACTATTTAGCTACCGCAGACATACCGTCACTATCTGCACTTAAATCATAACATGGCGTACAAAATATACACTTAGAGGAGAGAACACATCACTACAGCAGTCTGAGCTTGGCTAAGCAGTGCTGGTGACCTCACTGTGAGCTGTTGTTATCGACCGCGACTTAGCTAGTGTCATCCACCGCTATCTACATCTCTACCTCTCTTCTAATAAAGATAAGATTCGTGCAATAAAACTAGTTGATGAGGGACAGAGGTATAAAAAAAATTGCATTGGGGTGGGTGAAGGAACTGGAAACCTGGGAAATCTCAAGCGGCTATATCGCCGTAAGTTACTAAAGTTATAGTCATGGGTATGGATGCGGGAAGATGTGTTTCCGAGTGACTAAAAAAACGTAAACTTGCTAGATGTCGCTTTATGGATTGCTACAGCACGGGATGCATTCAGGCCGATAACACTAAATCCTGGCAAAACTATTGGATCGTAAAATAATGAGGGGATCGAAAACGTATTACAAACGAAAAGCCTTGTTAGTGAAACAAATTAAGAAATGGTCGATCTTCTACGAAACATTTCTGGTTGTAAGGACATGAACAATATTAGTGTGAATGAATGGCTGAAAGATGATGAAGTTCATGAGTTTACTACCAGTGATATTATAGACTTAATGAGCACACAACCAGCGCCTGCTGAAGGGGACGAAAGAATCAAACCATGACGCATAGCGAAGCTTTCTAAGCATTTGCCCAGCTGATCGAGTACGTCGAGCAATAAGACGAAGCAGCAGCAGCCGAAGGTGGAGGGAATTTTCATGAAAAAGAAACGTGTTCAAAGAAACAAACAAATCACCGTTACATCTTTTTGTACCAAAATTGATAATTACCTTTAGTTTGTGCTATATGTTTACGGATACAACCCAACAATGATTGACAAATTATACAACCGCCTAAAAAACAAACCTTATAACCTAAATACAAACACACAACAGGACAATCCCATAAAATACTTATCAATACCATACAGATCATCCAAAACCCACAATCTAACCAACACAATACGAAAATACAACTACAAAATAGCTTACTCCACACACAACACTCAATATTTAAACCGAACAACAAAATCGACGACATTTACAACGCCACTGGAGTTTACAAACTAATTTGCAGTTCGTACCCCAGTTTTTATATAGGCCAGACAGGGAGGCCCTTCTACACTCGTTACCAAGAACATATAAAAGCACTAACAAATAATAACTACCAATCAAACTTCGCCGATCATCTCAACTCCACAAAACATGACTATATAGACATAACATCTAACCTACAAATTCTTCATAAACAACACAGAAATAACGAACGCTACACAACCGAACAATACGAAATATACAGGCACTTCAAACTACACCCTGTACACATACTCAATACACAATTACATTACAACTCACACGCACTTTTTGACATCATAACTTCTAATACACACAAAATACACCCACACCACCATAATATCCCACCCCCACCCAAACACCCTAACCTACGTAAACCTTGAGATCAGTTACGGTCTGAGTTGACAATGGGGTACATCTCCCGAAACGGCCATCCTCAACAAATATAATTAAGTGCTACTATAGGCAAGTTTGTAAATATTTATAATTGTTTAGTGATAATTATTGTACATATCTATGTACAGTGCAGTATTAAGGAGCATACAGGCATGTAACGATGTCATTATGTAATACAAACGTACATCAGTACATAATCCCTCCCATATCCGCATGTTTCGTTAACGGATCGGTCTGTCGCCACATTGATCCGGATGTGAAAGGTTTCACTGTATTAGGGTTTGGATTCCAACAGAGATTCTGAATCATAGGCAGCACTTATTCATCAATCTGCTTTGGTCTAAGAAATCCATTGAGCGTTGATAATGAAGTCTTATAGAAAAAGTTTAAAAAAAAAAGTACATAAAAGATATCAGGCTTATAAAAAGTATGCAATATTTTACTCAATCTATTATTGAATAATGAAGTAATCATAACGTCACATGACAGACATAACAAATTAATGTGAAAGAAACAAAACATGAATAAGTAATTTTGTCTGTTTTATATCTGACCCATCTGACAAGAAACACCAAACCATAAAGAGAGAGTGGGGGGATTGAGAGAGATACTGTATACAGAAAAACAGAGAGAGAGGGAGGGAATAGTAAGACAGAGAGAGAGAGAGAGAGAGAGAAGGGGGGGAGATAGATAGAAAGAAACACATACGAACAAACACACACACACACACACATATAACATTTGGGGTAGGTGATGATAACCTTGATTGGTTTTTTGCCTGGAAAAAATAGATCAGGTGATTTCGAAGTTGGTAAAATATACGATTATGAAATCGAAGTTGAATTAATGATTAGATTTATCGGCTATAAATGTACTTGTCACTCAATTAAACAATCCATAAGATATGTTGTGGTTTTCATTTAAATTTAACTTTTCCAGAACTCATTCTTCCACTTAGGGTAGACTACTGTTTTTCCGACTTTGCGATGTTTGCAGCGGCGATATTTAAGTTGTTGAGTTAATTAGGATATAATAAAAATAACCTGGAGTAACTGTGGTATAAGTTTCTATTATAAATAAATAAAACCGCTTAGCCATATACATTTTTTATTCAAATCCTGATGTACATTTCGATTACATAAAAATTCTTGAATTTTGTAGCTCATTACGTTCGGTGAAACTTTGTAATCATTTTTACATTAGTTTATGACTATCCGAAATTTAATTTTGTAAATTTGTAAAAATTACTGAGACAGAACGTTTTCGATCGCTACGTATCGATACACTACTATCGAAAACCTGCCTTTAAAACCGTCACCACTTAACCTAACAACTCCAAGCAGAAAATTTAGACACTGATGAGCGATCTTACGTAGCGATCGATAACGTTCTGTCTCAGCAAGGTTTTACAGATTTACAAAATTAAATTTCGGATAGTCATAAACTAACGTAAAAGTACATAACAATCATTTTCAGAGAAAATTACTACAAGACTTTACAAGAGTTTCTATTTATTTATGATAATGAAATAGGATATGTACACAGAGCAAGGACTATTTTAATTAAAAGTGATTCGTTCAAGATATGATTCGAAGGATGTAAAGCAAGGATTTAGGTAGTAAAACTAATTTCAATCACTGCACAAAGAATTTAATTAAATGTAACATATAATGCATTGCGTAACTCACTCCATACATTTGTCTGTCCTTCAATGACGTTGTGGCCAAATTAATGTGAAAGGAAATGGTCCAGTTACCTCGACCCACTGGTTAGTCAGGTCCTCCGCTCTCTCCTTCCTCACCACATTTTTGTCTGTAAAACATGTCGCGTTATTTTAAGACACTTTGAAACTACTTAAGCCATTCCTTTTCTAAGACAAACAGGCTGTTTGACTGCTACTGACTATGGAGAATAGGAAAGGGTTTTGTACGTAACTAGGTACGAGATAGGGAGGTAAAACGGTCTAGTAGAGAATATATAGGTCCATTGTAGAGGATTAGACCATCGCCACTCCACGTGATAACCTACCTACATGACGCCTATAGTTTTCCACTTGTAGGGCAAACACGACGTATTTATATCGGTATTTAATAAATATGCAATCGAATTTAACATTAATAACATTCGATATCTATCCATTAACTTCTTATTATCTTTCGGAGCGACATAACTACGTCGTGTTTGGCCTCTATTTCCAAGAAATAATGTGTAGAATAAAAATAACAGACAAATTACCAAACATAAAAACTTTAGTTATATGGCTAAGGTGTAGTAAGACGCTCGTCGGTTAGGGAGGTAGGGCGCCGGTTCTGGTTAGCGCTAATGTGTGTGTGTGTGTGTGTGTGTGTGCGTGCACGTGTGTGTGTGTGTGTGTATGTGTGTGTGTGTGTGTGTGTGTGTGTGTGTGTGTGTGTGTGTGTGTGTGTGTGTGTGTGTGTGTGTGTGTGTGTGTGTGTGTGTGTGTGTGTAAGATAGAGAAAGAGAGAGAGGGGAGAGTGTGTGTGTGTGTGTGTGTGAGTGTGTGTGTGTGTATGAGATAGAGAAAGAGAGAGAGGGGAGAGTGTGTGTGTGTGTGTATAAGATAGAGAATGAGAGAGAGGTGAGAGAGAGAGGTGAGAGAGAGAGTGTGTGTGAGTGTGTGTGTGTGTGTCTAAGAGAGAGAGAGAGGGGTGTGTGTATCTGTGTCTAAGAAAGAGAAAAAGGAGAGAGGGGGGAGTGTGTGTGTGTGTGTGTGGCTACCTAATCCTCTGGGGCACTTCCGAGTTTTTGATAGAGTATAGCAGAAGGATAAGATAAGGTAGATGGAACTAGGTAGCACAAGAGAACGAACGTTCCAAGAAACAAGGAAATTAACGAGGAAAATCAACATAGGTTACGAGGAAAATTATGGAGCCTGTTCAAGGTTCAAGAAGTGTCCTCCCGCTACCTTCCTTGGTCTTGTTATGAACTCGTATTAAGAAATGTAATCCTAGCCAGTATTTAATTGCTGTTCAGAATTTATCACAGCAAATGTCTTTGTTTCTACGAAATAGTTTCAACTTGAAATCAAAGTTTTGCCACACAAAACAAATTTCAGAGATCTTATTTATACTATACGTTTGACTAGGAGTTACATGTTTCAAATGATTGTATTCTAATTAGTAAATTGCCTTCCTGCTTTGTGACAAACACTCTGAAAGATAATAAGATGTCAAAGTGTTTATATCAGTTACACTGTAGGCTACATATATCAGTCTAGGCTGGACTAAATCGCCACCAACTGTATTTAATACTCAATAGATTTATGAAATCGTGTCTATTGTATGCCAAAATATTACAAAATAGTCCCTTATAAGTATATGCTTAAATAAATATTACATTTAATTAAACTTTATTTAATGCTTGTTAATAACTATTTAATATATTTAAGGTTAATGACAGATCACAAACCAATTCATGCTTCTACAAATACACTCTACTTTTAGATTTTGTATCCGAACATCCTTTTCAAGAACTAAACTATTATTAATCTAATATTAAACAATAATTTACAGTTTATAAGATTCATAACACAATACTTTTAACATAATTAAAATAAAATACTATTCTTAGTAAATATTAACATTTACAAGACAAATTCCACTACTAGGTAGATCAAATTTTGCTGTCAATTAATGTAAACAAATCACAAATACATACTCAAATTTCTATGCTATTAAGCTTTTAATTATGTTGAAAGTATTGCTTATTAATGTTATATACTGTAAGTTATGGTTTAATATTACATTAATAAACCTCTAGCTCATGTTGATGAAGTTATGTGTACACATATTCTGTCCTAAATGAAAACCTTATACTCCTTATGTTACAGTGACGTAGCTTCCTCTGGGGGAGTAAAACTGTATGTTAATCTACGCAGGAGGAAAAGTAAAGTGTCCTAAATCGTAGGTTAGTTTCTCTTCCATTTTAAGCTCCTTTTACTTGACTATTCCATAGCATGACACTATTCTTAGCAACAACATTTATTTTATAATTGAATAAATGATGAACTGAATAAATGAAAAATTCAATATCATTTATTCAATAGTTATTTCGAGTGGTGACATAAATAAGGATTTATTTTATAAATTTAGTCAATCGCTGAACTACACGTCTGGATCTGCCACTGAAATACATGACTGAATGTCTATTACCGTAGTTTTACTTCTCAGAGGTGTGTTTCACTAATGCAGGTAGTGCAAATGTATATATTGTAAATAGATTTCTTGGAAAGGGAATCGAAGAAATGTAAATCTCTCTTACAAGAATTCGAATATTAATTTAGTTCGGCAAAATTCGCGGGACAGGAAAAAAGGAGGATACAAAGGGGGGAGAATCGTAGTATCATGAAATTGAACAGTGTAAAATAGTGAGAGCGCGCGCGTGTGTGTGTGTGCTTGTATGTGAGTATGTGTGTGTGTGTGTGTGTGTGTGTGTGTGAGTGTGTGTGTGCTTGTGTGTGTGTCTGTGTGTGTGCTTGTGTGTGAGTGTGTGTGTGTGTGTGTTTGTGTGTGTATGTGTGTGTGTGTGTGTGTGTGTGTGTGTGTGTGTGTGTGTGTGTGTGTGTGTGTGTGTGTGTGTGTGTGTGTGTGTGTGTGTGTGTGTGTGTGTGTGTGTGTGTGTGTGTGTGTGTGTGTACTTTCGCGTTGTTTCGAGCGTTCGCGAGTGTCTAAAATTTACAAATTCTGACGATCACGTTTTTTCATCGATACTGGCACTGTGAATGAACTGCGATGGCTTGTCTTTTCAAGGTGCATGAATTGCAAGGTGATTCGAAATTGTTATGAATGAAAAAAGTCTTTAAACGTAGCCGCCCCGAGTTCGCAAAAAAATGAAATTTGCGCTATTATCTTATTGTTTTTCGTGCATCATTTTTTGACGCCTTACGTTTATGTTAAAAAAAGCTTGCGTCTCAACTTCAAGTAGAAATAATTTTATGCATCAAGGCTAACGAATTTTATAACCTCAACTGTCGGCTTATCTAAAAACGTCACCGTCCGTCGATGTCTATACTCGATCGAAAAATTCGTAAGTTTTCAGAAATATATTATAAAAAGATAAGATAAACTAAATTATGTAAATTAAAACTAAGGAAGTTCAATTATTAAACTGATACAAAAACGAAGTCTTTCACTTATTTTATACATGCCTAGGCTATATGTTAAATAACATACGATAAATAAATTACCTTTTATAGGTTGTTTAAGAAAGAAATTTACGTTTGAACCAATCTAAAGTGAAGGCAAGATTATTGATAGTCAATTTGTAAAAGTTTATTAACGTTTACATTCAATACATGCAGTCGTGTGTGGCCTCACAAGCATTTCAGCTTTGTGGTGGCCAGCCTGTAGATACACCTCCTTCTAGACATGTGCATGCTGACAGCAATGAAAGCAGACATTGTCTATTATTGTCACGTGACGTGTGGCGGGAAGCATGAGCCAATGACTTTCTTGCTAACAATGCCTTTTAAATATCGTACGATGCATGACGTCAGACATTGTCCAATGTTTACAGCTGTAGGCGGCCTTGCAACAGCACTTGAAATACAGGTTCAATGTATTACAAGTTTTTACGAGCTCTCTCTAAGGGCGGTCACTACTATTTAGGTTACAGTATGTTTATAAGGATCTGGGGTCGTGCACACACATACTACAATTATTGCAAAACAAAGTTGTGAGAATAATCATGAAGGCACCTACATATCAAATTTTACAACCTGGCTCTTGCGTATAAATTGTGTATTCGTCATACAGAAAACATCAGGCACTGTCGCCATCCCTCATGCACCCTATTGACAATCCTATTAGCTAGCTTCGTGAACGCCCTATTTAGATTAGTTGTTATTTATATTAACAAGTATTAATAAATATCAAAATAATTAATCGTTTTTCACAGTTATAGGCATTAAAACTTAATTTTAGGTAAATTTCCAATTGAAGTTGGATTTTATTCTGTAATTGAATATAGAAAGCTGCCTTTCGGGCTTGTTTAAAAAATACGTCAGAGACTTGATGGGGTTGCATATTGCCCGTACAGTGCGTGAGGTTTAACGGTGTCCCTCGTTCTGCTCTAGCATTTGACTACTAGCCTAACTGAAAACATTATACAATACATATATCGTCTCTTTCGTAAACGCGTCTCTTTCTTTGCAGAGCAGAGCAACACATTTAAAGATCATGTCTACATCAAACTATTACAGTATTATCATTTAGTTAATAGAGCTGTTTACACTCTAAACACGACACTGATGCTTTCTGAAGTGTTGGGATTTGACCCGGCACTGCAGTCCAGTCCACCCTAGCCGTTTCAAGTTCAGAGACACGAATAAACCACTCGCACTGTACGTGTTGTTTTGATCTAGTTCAGCTCTTCAATTCCTTACATCTCCGCATCCAAGTCATCTGGTTCTGCCTGATAGTACAATAATCAGTCGTCCACCTTCTGATATTGGAACGTGCAGCACCTCCACCCTCTCCTCGCCCTCTCACCGAGGTTTACAATCCCCCGAGTGCCAGCTTATAAAATTTGACCTATAGAAGCGCTAAATTGAAAATTCTACATAGCCTACTGACTTGAAAGTGCCTTTCGCAAAACATCTACGACACTTAGCCAACAGGTTTTACAAACAAGCCCAAGCACATACATGTTCAACACTCATTTTCTCCTGGGTAGGTATGATACTATATACGACAAGCTGCTGACTTTACTGACTGACCGCCTCAAACTTTATAATGTAATTGTCAACACAAAGTTGTTGAACAGCTTCACAGATCAAAACGTCGATGAAATCAAGTATGCATTAAATACGCATGAAATCCGTGATCAATTCCTCAATCAGGCAGAGAATGATGCGGTTTGGTGCACCCGAGTTTGTGCAGAAACATTCTGCCGCAAAAATTGCTGCGGGTACGAATTTTGACAATTTTCCAAAATAATTTACATTAAGTTATTCCAGTCGCATTTAATTTACACTTAAATGAACAAAATATGTAGCTTATAAACAGAAAGTAGGAAATTACTATTTTATTAAACCAAATTACTGATATGAAACAATCTTATTTACAATAAATAAACAAACAAAAAGTCAAAAAAAAAATTGAATCAATTATTTGTTGAAGCATCTTAAAATAACTAATTTGAAAATCTAAAATAATTATTTCTATAAATAAAATAATACATTATAAAGCCAAACGAAATAAAAATAACAAAATATTAAATAAAAATTTACTCAAGGAGTTTCTAATAATTTTATTAATACTTTTGTTATAACCTAAGTTTATTTTATTTACATTTAGAAGTAAAAATATCAAGTCCATCGTATACTACGATTTGTTTGCATAATACTTTGTTAATGATCAAACGGTGGTTTCATGAGCTTTCAGCAAACAGTGCTGGATTGACAATTCCTGCGTTAAACTGAATGTCCACTTCTTTCTTTCTGCACTCCTCATCTGGCTTGGCGACATTCTCAGGCGTTTCTTTGGACTTGAAAAAAAATGAAAGAATATCATTACATTATAAATAAACAAATATTTAATAAATATAAATAGTGCATAATAAATATGAGTAGTAATAAAAAGGTATTTTAATCAGTATAAAATAAACAAGGCTAACGAATATGTATAGTACAATATGTATGTACATATTACTTGGTGCAGCAAAATCATCACTGTAGACAATTGTAGTGAAGACAAAAATAATAAATTGAATCTACTCAGGTAGGCTAGCTGGAGGAAATAAAGGCTATAATCAACTAGGTCTTTGACTTTACACTACCTTTCTGTAGATTCTAACCACATTCACTTATTTAAACAAATATAATATACAACCTCGAAAGTAAACAAAAGCAAATTACCTCCAATGGAAGACCCAGGCTCTCCTTGATAGAATTTGGAAGCGATTTCAGAAGACTTTGTACAGGAGGGGAGATGAGGTCTGGATGCAACCGGCAAGGATCCTGAGGCTTGGACAGCAGACTGAACAATAGGCCTAGAGTTATGGTGACTATGAAGCCGATGCAGGAGTACCACAAGTAGCTGATTTGGAACAGTACGAAGACACTGAAACAAGCACAAGTAGCATTTGGTTTAGTCAGAACAAGTTCATTGGACCCGGGGCCAAGCAGAATAATCTCAGATTGGACAGTGGTAGTTCATAAATATGTTCTAGGCAAGGCCTATTTCTAAAGTAAGCTTCATGAAATGTGTGTAAATTAGAAATTTTGTAAGATATTGTGAAATGTTTTCGAACGTATCTTTAATATAATAACTTTTACCAATTGTTTGATTGTCCTAGTAACTCTAATTGTATGTGGAGGTAATTTAAGTGGAAAAATAATTATGAAATCAATTGATTAAATTTAATTAATATTTGAACAAAACTATTAACATCAAGTGTCATCCACTTTAAGTTTTACAAAAATGTATTTAAACTGGAGTGGATGAATAAAAAATATTATATTAACTAAAAATTTTTAACAGTATATATATATATATATATATATATATATATATATACTGTTAAAATATTTTAGTTAATATAATATTTTTTATAGACTAAAAATATATAATATAAATATATATATAAATAAATATAAATATTATAATAAATATATATATAAATATTACAATATGTATTCTTGTGTATTAATAAAGAACTAAGTCAAAATACAAATACAAGAATTATAATTGAATTTACAATTCAAAGCTTTTCGTTGGCTAAGAGTACCAACATCATCAGGAATATTAAACAATTAAAATTAACATATCATGAATTGTAAATTCAATTAAAATTCTTGTATTTGTATTTAGACTTTTGTTCTTTATTAATATACAAGAAAACATACTGCCATACATATATATAAAGAAATAAGATAATTTACAAATACAAGAATAATTTATTGAATTTTTCAATTCAAAGCTTTTCGTTGGCAAACAGTATCGACATCCTCAGGAATACTAGAGACCTAGTCTATAGTATTCCTGAGGATTTTGGTACTCTTTGCCAAAGAAAAGCTTTGAATTGAAAATTCAATATAATAATCTTGTATTTGTAAATTGTCTTATTTCTTTATTAATACACAAGAATACATATTATAGTATATATATATATATATATATATATATATATATATATATATATAAAGAAAAAAAGTCAAAATACAAATACAAGAATTATATTTGAATTTACAATTCAAATTGTAAATTCAAATATAATTCTTGTATTTGTATTTTGACTTTTGTTCTTTATTAATACACAAGAAAACATATTGCGATATTTATATATATATATATATATATATATATATATATATATATATATATATATATATATATATATTGTAATCCTTAGATGAATTATTTTTTCTTGTTGAATATGTATGGTGAAATAAAATAATTTTCATAAATAAGAATATACGAGTATTACTTCATTTTATTGTTGATTGAAGCTTTTCACTAATTTACATTATTAGCATTTTCAAAATTTATAAATCACTGTCCAGTTATGTGACTAGAGTAAGACTCACAGTCACTCTAGTCTTATTCTAGTCCAGTCTTACTCTAGTCACATAACTAGACAGTGATTTATAAATTTTGAAAATGCTAATAATGTAAATTAGCGAAAAGCTTCAATCAAATGAAGTAATACTCGTATATTCTTGTTTATGAAAATTATTTTATTCCACCATATATATATATATATATATATATCCTTAGACTGAAAAAAACATTTGAACATAGCCATACTGTTGATAACGTCTGAATTATATTAGTCTAGTTATTTTTTATATTACGTATTGATATGTAATACATAAATACAGTAGAACCTCGCTAATTCGTCATATTCGGGATAGAGGGTTTGAGGAATTAAAATAAAAGACGAAATATGGAAGTTGTGAAGTTAACATGTATGTATGGGTAAACATAGCAGATAAATACGTAAATAGTTATGTTATATAATTAGCAATATAGTCATGTCGACCGTAAAACTCGACAGCACTATAGAAACAATAGTAGCCTGCGGTATAGTTAGTAATTAGAAATACAGTATGTTACTCTATTTTCATAAGACATAAAAAAGCGTGTTTCAGTACCTTGTAAGTACAATAACACTAGCAAAAAAAAGTAATGTGTATTAAATATATTTAGGTTTTAGTTTTAAAAAAATATTTTCTGATAGGGCCTACATTACATGAAAGTGCGGAGTTGTTTGTTATTACTTTGCTGAATACGGTGACGAATTAGAGGGGTTTTACTGTACATATATAATAAACGATGATTATACAGTACATCACGAGGTACTAACTCATCTTTGCTAAGTTTTTCTTCAGGTTCAGATTCAGTGACATTGCACGAACAACCTTCTATAGAAGTAGCTTTCGGTTCTGCAGGTTGGAAGTTGTTGGTGAGTGCTACTTGACTACTGAGACACACCCACACAACCAGAGCTAATGCCACGGTGGAACCAAACAGCGCTCCCTGTACAAAATAAAAATAGCCTATCGTTACTAAACATTTTAATGTGTTAACACTGTCTTCCGTTGGTAAACTTTCCTCTGAAAAGATAAAGAAAAGAACTATATAGGCAGTAGAAAAACTGATAATATCTGTCAGATCTTTAATTATATGAATAATTTACTGTCGTTAAATAATAATAAATAATACTAAAAACCTGTAAATACAACTAATTTGTGTGGGTGTGTGTGTGTGTGTGTGTGTATGTGTATGTGTGTGTGTGTGTGTGTGTGTGTGTGTGTGTGTGTGTGTGTGTGTGTGTGTGTGTGTGTGTGTAGTGTAGTGTGTGTGTGTGTGTGTGTGTGTGTGTGTGTGTGTGTGTGTGTGTGTGTGTGTGTGTGTGTGTGTGTGTGTGTGTAGTGTGTGTGTGTGTGTGTGTGTGTGTGTGTGTGTAGTGTGTGTGTGTGTGTGTGTGTGTGTGTGTGTGTGTGTGTGTGTGTGTGTGTGTGTGTGTGTGTGTGTGTGTGTGTGTGTGTGTGTGTGTGTGTGTGTGTGTGTGAGAGAGAGAGAGAGAGAGAGAGAGAGAGAGTATTCCCTAATACCGGGGAAGGTTGGGTGGTATCGGCCACGTTAGCTTTTATCCATATAACGTTTTATTTATGAACATAGAATATTTGACTTATTAGCCATTCTAACCTTTATACTTTTACCCAAGTACCATTAAGTACTTTTATTTCAAAATATAAAGAAATATTTATTTTTCGAAAATTTGGAAACGTTTCCTTAGATGTAGCTCTGAGTCTGTCCCCTAATGAGCTTCTTGGATTACTGTATATTTCACTTGCTTCCCTTATAGTCATTCTTTTACTAAAACTTTTTCTATTGCTCTCTTTATACACTCCTCTCTCAATTTCCCTGTTATCTTTTCCATTTCTCTCTGGAGAGAAAAATCCTTTGATTAGAGTTTTAACTGTAAACATTTTCAGAGATTCCTTTTTGCCCGATACCGCCCGAAAGTACTTTGTCCGATACCACCCGAACGGCAATTGACATGGATTCAACTATAAAGATAAATTATTAGTTTGTGTAGGAACTCATGTAACCTACAACTTACATATAGTAAGTTTATGATGCTAAACAAAATACATATAAATACTCATATATTTATATTTACTGAAGTTATAATCCCCCAAACCTAGCTTTATACGGCAACAAACACGAATAAACAATAAAACATGACCCTACAACTAAACGACGCAGCGTTATCATCCAATATGGTGACAACGGTTCCAATTTCCTTAAAGAAACAATCTGATTGCATGACAGTTGCTACCGTAAGTCGTATGCTGATTAATCATGATTTGTCCGATACCACCTCCTGTCCTATATCAGACGACTCTCCCCTAATAAAAGTACTTAGGTATTGCAAAGTGGAACTAAACTATATTTTCACTTCTCTAAAGTACGTAGATAAACTTTGTTTTAAATTCACAGGTGAAAAGAAAAGCCAAAATATTAAATGTTCAACTTACCCTAGAATTTGCCCATGGGAAAAACATGCCCAGGGAAAACAGGCCCAGCACGACGCCACCGGCCATTCCATTGAAGCTGAGCGCTATCTGAAAATAAAAATAATTCTTTATATATATATATATATATATATATATATATATATATATATATATATATATACACTCATAGAAAAAAAGGGAAATTAATAAACCTAAAAACACGAAAGGAAATACGGCAATTGACTTATCAATAAAAAAAAGGGAAATTAATAAACCTAAAAACACGAAAGGAAATACGGCAATTGGCTTATCAATAAAAAAAAGGGAAATTAATAAACCTAAAAACACGAAAGGAAATACGGCAATTGGCTTATCAATAAAAAAAAGGGAAATTAATAAACCTAAAAACACGAAAGGAAATACGGCAATTGGCTTATCAATAAAAAAAGGGAAATTAATAAACCTAAAAACAAGAAAGGAAATACGGCAATTGGCTTATCAATAAAAAAAAGGGAAATTAATAAACCTAAAAACACGAAAGGAAATACGGCAATTGGCTTGTCAATAAAAAAAAGGGAAATTAATAAACCTAAAAACACGAAAGGAAATACGGCAATTGGCTTATCAATAAAAAAAAGGAAATTAATAAACCTAAAAACACGAAAGGAAATACGGCAATTGGCTTATCAATAAAAAAAAGGGAAATTAATAAACCTAAAAACACGAAAGGAAATACGGCAATTGGCTTGTCAATAAAAAAAAGGGAAATTAATAAACCTAAAAACACGAAAGGAAATACGGCAATTGGCTTATCAATAAAAAAAAGGAAATTAATAAACCTAAAAACACGAAAGGAAATACGGCAATTGGCTTATCAATAAAAAAAGGGAAATTAATAAACCTAAAAACACGAAAGGAAATACGGCAATTGGCTTATCAATAAAAAAAAGGGAAATTAATAAACCTAAAAACACGAAAGGAAATACGGCAATTGGCTTGTCAATAAAAAAAAGGAATATTGCCTCTGAATATTTTAGTTCATTGTATTTATTACTAAATAAATAATAGGCTCTATTTACATATTCTAATAATAATAATATTAATAGTAATAATATTAGCATAAATAATCATAATAATAAATAAGATATTATAAGATAATGAAAATAAATATTAAGAATAATAATAAATAATAACAACATGTAATATAAATCAAAAATATAATAACAATAATAAACATAATAATAATAATAATTCCACTTTTAGTATCACATGACAAAAAAAAAATAATAATAACTCCTTCACCTACTGAAAAATATCAGTAATATTTTTCAGCAGACGTGTTTCGCACTAGATCAGTGCATTGTTCGATTCTGCGAGTCACGGACCTAATATTAATGACTCGTTTATAGGTTATGGATAAAATTGGAGAGACATACAGGATAGAGTTGAATTTTGTTTAATTCATAACGCATGCAATAAAATGGCAGTACACTTTATTACTAGGTAACCATGTTTGACAAAAAATATTTATTTTTACATCATGAAAAAGAGGGAGAAATACATTACTCTGAACAACAATGTTTCCAATATTTTATCACTGAAAAATAAACACACATTACTAAATTTATTTTAAAATATTACCACAATATGAACAAATAACCTTTAATGATTGTGGTTTGCGCAAGTTCAAAAATATTGGAGAGATTTCGCTATGAGCAAGAGGGGAAATTTTGTTGTTCAAAGGAATATACTAGAGAAGATCTAGCCTGAGCCCTGAACGCTTGTAATCTCTCTAGCGAATACAGTACTCTCTAGTACGTATTGTAAGTAGTAAGGTGAACATACTCTAGTCAAGTATGAAGGAACTTTGGGGGACATGCGACGCTGGATGGACAAAGGGGACTAGTGGTAGAGGCAGCGGTTCAAGACAACGGACTTAATGGTTGAAGGAGTAAAGAGTAATTATAAAGAACTGAATAAGTGAGTCGTCTACAAGGGAGGGGATGATCGGATCAATTATGAAGGAATTTGAGGATATTCAATGCTGGAAGAACAAAAGGCACCAGTGGTTGAGGCAGAGGCTCAACACATAATTTAAGGTTGAAAGAATAGAAGAAAACTACAAAGAACTGAATGAGTGAATCGTCTACAAAGAATAGGATCACTGGATCAAGTATGAAGGGATTTGCGGAAATGCTACGCTTGGAGGAACAAGAGGGACTATTGGTTGAGGCAGCGGTTCAAGACAACAGACATTATTGATGAAGGAGACAAGAGTAAATATAAAGAGCTGAATAAGTGGGTCGTGTACAAGGAAGGGGATGATCGGACCAAGTATGAAGGAACCTGGAGTCGTGCTGCACCTGAGGAACAGGGGCACCAGTGGTTGAGGGAGCGATTCAAGATAACAAACTTTAATTGCTCATAAAACTTAATATTCTCAGTAAAATTACTGTAAAAAAATGTTTTCGCTGAATTTAAAAGTTTTAAAAGTTTAAAATTATGAAAAGGTACAGCGTATCTGTGCATTTTTTTACCTGCAAAACACTTCCAAGTCTTTCAACAATGAAAATAAGCGCGAAGCTGATGACGCCAAACATGATGGAAAGCCACTTGGAGACTTTGGCACCTTTTTGTTCCGGGATCTTCACGTTGCACACGCATCCTATGAAGTCCTTCATCGTGACTGCGGCTAAGGAATTCACAGCTGATGCTACTGTTCTGTAATCAGCCAGAGAGTCAAATTAAAACCAGTCACAAATACAGTGCTCTGATAATTGTTTCCTTCTCATTGCAAAATTGATCGAATAAAGTTTCTAAGGCAGTTCCGATGAAATTATCTTACCTTAGTTACGTTTTCTAAGGAACCATATCTACATCAGAGCCATAAAAATGATTGAACTGGTTAATCCAAACATCTGTAAGTCGTACAGCTTGAGGTTTTCTGTAGTATAAGTTTTTTCTAAATTTTTTATTGGTTAACATTTTTTTACCTCTATTTATTTGTTTGTGCTGATTTCATAAATAGTTCTACAGTTTTAGATTTTTACTTTGTATTTTGTTAATTTTCGTATAACATGTTTCGCACGAATCTCATGTTCTAAGTTATTTCTGTATTTTTAACTGACTTTAAAAAAGGAGGAGGTTTTGTATTCGATTCGTATGTTTTTTTCTGTTTGTTCCACGATAACTTTGGAAGTATTTAACCGATTAAAGTGATTTTTTTGTAAATGGAAGAGGAAACCTTCCCGATGGTCCCATTACAGTTACATCGCAATCCGTCTGAATTGAAGCCAATAATACGATATTTTAAATTAAAAAAATATTTTTGAGGGTATATGTTAAACATTTTTTAAATAAGGATTATGAATTATAAGATAAATAATTAATAAACAAAATAAACTAATACATCATTTATTTTACGTAGTATTCTACCACACATAAAAATAACACAGAAAAAATAAGTATAAAACGAATAGGTTTTTTAATTTCCTGCTTGATAAAGCTGCTTAGAACGAGTATTATCGGATACTAATGACTGAATTTTCCTCATTAAAAATCGAATTTTCCTCTTGGATGGTCTACCCATATTGATATATAACTTGATATAACTCGAATGAGATAAGCCAAAATAAGTACACTGAAAATCTGTTTTAGTTTATTTACCACAATCAAGATATTCAATAATCCTCAATGAAAACTTCATTACTTCACTAAATATCAAGAGATAAATTAATTAAATATAACTTTACTATTAATTTTTACTTCATTTTTTTTATTAAAATATAATGAGTATAAAAGGTTTTTCCTAATAATTATTTGAGACAGCGTTATTAAATATTTACCTGAGATATTCCATTACGTGATAATTAACCCGTTTTTAAACTGAAATGAAAAAGAATAATTGCAAGATAAGAAATAATATGTAGGATTTTAGGAAAATTCGTCAAGGAAATTTCGAACATAAATTACTCAATATTTTCGTGTGACAAACTGATGTGTTTATCGTATTCTTCAAGGGCGTGTCAATTATTTGAACAACGATTAAGCGATATGGTTAGAGGGATACAAGCATTGGAAATTTGTGTGGATAAATATTTGGAAACTCTGCCAACATAATCAACAGCATGAAACGAAATTCGATTATAAGGTAAATAGAAATTAAAGATCTACCTCTAAAAAAATAGAAATAAAATTTTAAAAAAAGAACCTACTTAAAAAAACCCCGATATATAATTTTTACTTACTAAAAACTGCAAAATAATTTTATGATAACGAAATCATAATTTATCATAGGCTTACTACCCTCAAAATTTTGAAATCGGCGTTTAATTAGGTTGTTGGGGCGTAAGTTGGCAAGCGGCCTCGAATTGCAAGCTTAAGCGGAGTAAGTGTAGAGAAAGCAAAAGACTGTTCCACAGACGTTATAACATGGGTTTCCAAACTGGGGGGTGCTCCCCCCTTGGTGGGCGTGAAGACAAGTCAGGGGGGAATATTAGTATATATAATAATATACTATAATATATATATATATATATATATATATATATATATATATTACTAATACTATATATATATATATATATATATATATAATAATATATATAATATATTAGTATATATATATATATATATATATAATATTTGATTCTTTTTCATATGCCCATATTATTTGTTTGTAGTGTAGAGGGGTGTGGGAGGATTTCATTTCAAGAGAAGGGGGTGGTACCAAAAACGTTTGGGAACCCTTGCATTATAATATGAGATGTAATATTTATATTACAATAATGTAAATTTTACAAGGCAGGAAGGCCGCCATATATATATATATATAATTTGATTTCGTTTGTCATATTAAATAGATAATTTTCATAACAATTTGGAAAAAAATAAGTTTTATAAGTTTACAAACGTTAGAAATCAATAAGTTTTATACACGACTGCAACGCCTGCAATTTCTTAGCGTGGGCTTTGATACAACTCGCACTACAAAAACCGATGTTTTTTGAATAGGGCTCGTACAGGTTTTCTATGGATCATTCGTACGCCAGCTTATGAATGACCAGCTATAATCATTTATCTGTGAGTAACCTTGAATCTATCAGTGACTAAAAGACTACGTTTACAAGAGTAGTAGACGGTTATGATTAGCTGGTTCTGAATTTAACATAATTTTCAACTTTTTTTATTTTGTCGTTCTAATTGGTTCCATCAGACGTTGTTCATCACTGAGATATAGTAAACCAATATTTTTGCACTGGCATCTACGTCTGAGAAATGACTGAAGTTTCAAGTACGTAGTTCAAACTCAAGTTAGTTTTAAATTATTTACAAAACGTGTAATGAATCGAAAGTAAAAAAAGCAAGGAATTAAAAACGTATTAAAAAACCGATACCGAATCAAGAAACACTGTATTTAAAATTTGCACATTATTATTAGGCCTACTTTTGAATTGTTATGAAAACGTTTGGTTTCCCTTACTTTAAAATTTGTTTGCTAAATTTTGGATCTTCAAATTGATGTAAACTAGGAAATTATTTAATCAAATATATTTATTATTATCTTTATAAATTACTCTATTTTCACCTTTACGGATTTAGTTTCTTGTCTGTTGTTTAATATAAAGGTAAACTTGTCATCAAACAAACAAGTTCATTGAAATTTAAAACAATTGGAGCTTATAACTAGGGATGGGCCGATTCCTAAAATTTTTGATTCTAAGATTTGTCTAAAAAGCATGATAAAAATATCGGATGTAAGTAATGTTTTATTTTAAAATACAAATGTGAACTTCAGTTCACAATTACAATATAACTTTAGTAACAGCCATTTCAGTTTGTATAACTCGAGAAATTGCAACTACTTTTTCTTCGTCTTTTGTTTTGACATCTACGAAGCGGTGGCGGCCTGAGAGAGAGAGAGAGAGAGAGAGAGAGAGAGAGAGAGAGAGAGAGAGTCGAGCCCCCTCGAGTGAGTGTGAGGTAGCAGAGAGAGAAGAGCGATGACTAACAACAGACCAGAAATACTTCCGATCGTCTTTCTTGTTGCGTCCTAAATAATAATAATATTTTCGTTATCTCAAATATACATTTGGTTTAATAGTTTAATTCACTCAAAGCAACTAGTACTTAAATAAGAGATAGTTGGTAATTAAATATTTTTCCAATAAATTATATCACACACGTATTTTAACAGTTGAAAGAAACCAGAATCGACACTTTAATCAATGGATAATCGATAATCGACGATTTCTGGAATGGAGAATCGTAATAGGCCCATCCCTACTTACAATATAATAAAGCTATGCATACGGCGGGGACAAAGGGGCTGGCATTACCCAAGCTCACGATATACTTATAAACTTCATTAACTTACCCTAAAGAGGCCGCAAATATTCCCGCCACAAAAAGTCCTGGAATTCCTTTCAGATGCCCCAGAGAGTTCATTACGTACAGCGGTAGCAGCTGGTCGGATGCTGTGATCGCCTGAAATGAAGATGTCCTTATAGTCTGCAAATATTTAATCTGTACAGTTATTGGTCACTTTACAAATTTCGTTGTCTGACAGCGATTATTACTCGTTAAAACTATTCGAACGTGAACGGAAAATTATAGAATATTACAAACATATTTATGATTAATACGTGACGTAGGCCCTATTGGTTTGTAAATATATGCGCTGATAAATATTTGTAATGCCAATAGCTACAAAGGTTTTAACTGAAATGTTTATTAAAGATTCATTCTCGCTGTGTTTATAAACATGTTCATAGTTTGAAGCTTGTTCAATTAGTCATTTACTTTCACAGAAACTGAGTATAGCGGCCTCAGGTGAGTCATGAGGTATTCATAAAGATAATGTGGCAAACCCTATACTTCAATTATAATTATTAGTCATTTTTTGTTATTACTTAGAGACCTGAACATAACAATGTTGCAAAATTACATTGCAATGCAGACAGTCCTAAGGAAGACTGTAGAAAAACTTCACTGACTCCCCAAACATTTATAATTATAGACACAATCTTCCACTAGAGCACATTGAAACTATATAAAATCAAGATTCTACTGATATAAAGTCCCACAATTGGTTTTAGAATACATTAAAAACATTATTACATACCAACTAATTTTTTGCAACTTTCACTTTAACAATTAAAATATTCAGTATTTTAACACAACATAACCTAACATTTTATAGGGTAAAAAGTGATTTTATTATGTTTTCGGTTTGTCTTCTACTGTTAATTCTAAAGTTTTTAAGGTTTTGTGTTCCTACATCTTTTGAAGTGAAAACTTTCATAGCGACACCTCAAAAGCTTATTGGACGGATATAAACATACAATTTCGCTTCAGTATAAATTTCATTAGATTACACTATGAGTAACCTTAAAGTAAATAAATGACACCATATGTTACACGTTATGTTGTGAAAGAGTTGTTGTAACACGTAGGTTATGTTACATAATTTATTAAATATTGTCACGAAAAAAGGTTGTTAATGAAAAATTCTGATCAGTCATTAAACATATTATTTATTTAAATTTTAACAAACCTCAATAAAATAATAATAAAGTTGCTTAAACTATAATAAAAAATATACATAACTGAGTGAATACATAGGGCTTCGCCGCAGACGAGTTATAGACATAATCGTGGCAAGTGACCCCCCGACATACAAGTGAACCGCAATATACGCTAAGCAGGGCTCCCCCAACAGTTAAGTGCTAAGGGTTAATGAAAAATATT
Source organism: Prosapia bicincta (assembly GCA_036971475.1). NCBI lineage: Eukaryota > Metazoa > Arthropoda > Insecta > Hemiptera > Cercopidae > Prosapia > Prosapia bicincta. The sequence goes on along the minus strand of JBAIZL010000002.1, from coordinate 118,181,739 downwards.
TCCTCAACATAATCCCATTCAGTGTAGCATACAATATCAAAACTCTTTTTATTAGTTTTTTAAGTTATATGCCTCCTTTATCTATCAATAAATCTGGTTAAAGGTCAATATTATGGTTAAAGGTTATAGAGTGACTATATCTTCCCTTTTGCTCTAGTTTGAGAGTAAGGGTATTTAAACAAAACAACATAAGCCCTATGCATTCACTTAGTTATATATTATTTAATCATAAAACAATAATAACAGGTATTTTTAATCCAATTATTGAAATGAAAACATTCTTAAAATGTCTCTGAAAACATTTGTCTGATAACATAAGTTTACATAGTTTCTTATTACGCTTAACTGTTGTTGTCAATTCAAAAATTCGGTAGACGTGGCTATAAAAGCTTTATCTTTTATCGGCATTCTCCCCGAGTGCCCCAGCCTATTTGTTTAGTAAATAATATTCACTATTTTCAGTTTTTGAAATTCGTAAAACCTCTTTCAGTGTTTCGAATGAGTTTTCAAGTAACGTAAATAAAAATGAAAAATCTTTGTGGTTCACTATTACGCGTTTAAGGGGCGCTGACTGCTCCTAAACATAGCATAAGCTATGTTCGCCACAGTTTTTCAATTCCAATGGGAATACAGCTATTGTGAAAGTAGAACTTATCTTGGGGGAGGGGGTAAGCCATGACAGTGGAATGGTATTCTTTTCTTTATTTTACATATATATGTAATATATTATATTTATTCGCTTTCAACTTTTGTTGGGTTCACGTCGTCAATTCTTAATATTGCTACAATCTCTCTCTCTCTCTCCCCCTCTCTCTCTCTCTCTTAAGTTTTAAAAATGGAGTTTTTCCGAAACACGTTAACAGAAGAGAATATTGAATCGTTAGGAATGACAGAAAACTGTATTCAACACACACACACACACACACACACACACACACACACACACACACACACACACACACACACACACACACACATATATATATATATATATAATATATATATATATATATATATATATATATATATATATATATATATATAATATATATATGGTAAAAATATATATGTGGTTGAATAATGTTTTCATAAACAAGAATACGTATTTTTTTATTTTCCTTATACACTTTTATTTTGTTAATACGTAAAGCATTTCGCTGATTTTCAGTATCAACATTACCAAACTTATAAGTATCACATAGTTCCATAGCTGCATTTTAACTGGAACTATATATATATATATATATATATATATATATATATATATATATATATATATTTCACAAGAAAAACATTTATCCAAGGATTACAATATATATACATACATATAATTATTTTGGTCTGTTACCTGAATCCTGAGGGGATCGCACTCATTGTACTCCGCGTACATTATCATTCCAGTCAGGAAGTTAATACTGAACACGATGATCAAACTGACGCAGCTCACCCACAATGCCCTGCAAGAACAATAAGATTAATCACCGCCACAGTTCCAATGTAAAGTATACAATCAAATAAAAGTGCTAAAGTAGGACAGCATAATCTGTGAATATAACTAAATAGATGTAAGCGAAGTAAAAATAAAGAATAAAACTAACCTCATAGGCTATGAATAGGGTTAATCATCGCTTGTACGGATAGTACGTGATATAGAACTCCACTCTTTAAAATTCATTTATACAAATCTTATGCTGGTTTGTGTAAGCTTCAAAAATTCTAAAAGATCACCAGCGATTGAAGCTAATTTTTGACACGACATAAACCCCCCTTTCGAACATCGTTTTTATCTTCAATAACAAATCTGTAATTGCGAGAAAAAAATTTTATAACGGCCTGATGTGTAGCACCAAATGATCTTTTGCCGGAAGCGGAGGGAACACTCACCATAAAAGCTAAAGACAACCACAGTCACATGTGAACATTACCTATTACTACATTGTTTATAAACAAAAACAAACGTATCCACTTGGACCTAAAGCTTACGAATTCACTACCGCATTAGTGGTAGACATTGGCTACAAGTAGACCTTGTTACTGTTGAAATGGTGAAGAAAATCAATGCCAAACTTCATAGGTATTTCATTTTTTTATAAAATGAAAAGAATGTAGATATGTGATCTCAGAACTTACAGAACATTTCACAACGGCCAATCAGTGATCAGAGAACTTACAGAACATGTCAGAAGGGCCGATCAGTGATCACAGAACTTACAGAACAGTTCAGAACGGCCGATCACCTATTACAGAACTTACAGAACACTCCAGAACGGCCGATCAGAGATCACAAAACTTACAGAACAGTTCAGAACGGCCAATTACCGATCACAGAACTTACAGAACACTTCAGAACGTCCGATCAGAGATCACAAAACTTACAGAACACTTCAGAACGGCCGATCATCAGAGTGGTTTTCCAAGTACTGTAATGAACTTACTAAAACAAGTGATATAAAAATTTTGTTTAAATAGATTCCCACTGAGGTCAACAAAGAACAATTTTATTTTGATTTTTTTTAAATTTTATAATCACAACTAATATAAATATACATATACAAATGGCATGATATTATATTAAGTGTCAATATAGAAAAGGAATTTCCTTGCAATTTTCCATTTTCCTTTATGTATATGGTGTTGGACTATTATTTTTGTTTGTTACTATTTACACGCTGTCATTTTTTGTCGTTTGCATTGTGTTGTTGTTTCTTTTAACCTTCCTTTCGCATTGACCGTTTGTAAAGCAAGGTTCGATACCGTTAATCCAGTATGTTTGTTCATTTGAGTGCTTACATTAAATTTTAGTCCTAGAGGAAGTTTTATTATATTAATTATTAGAGCATTACTAATGGTTATTGTGTGGTAACCTTGGCAACTATTTAATGTTTCACAATGGAGGTTTCGACGACAAACAGTTGCGGTTAGGTAAAAATTCATAAATATCTTTAAGAAAGGCATTACTAGCTCAGAACCAAACTGCTGGATTTCAAACATGAAGTTATTCTGTTCGAATCCTACCTATAGACCCTAACTTTTAAAAATTTAATTCATGAATAAAATATTTGAAAAAACTGTATTAACATCATTTGTCATCCATATAGATTTAAAAATAATCTATTTGAACTTGAGTGGATGAAAACAACATTATTTTTTATTGGTTGAAAATGTGTACAAGATATGTATATATATATATATATTATAGCATAACGTATGAGGCTAAAGAATAAATTTAGCTTATATCCAAAAAGAAAAATAGTCGGAAGAAATATTAAGCCAAATCGACCAGAATAGTTCCTAAAATTACGGACAAAGTACACGACCATTGTTCTATTTCGAGTGTAGTCTTAAAGGGGCTGGGGAATCTTTAATAAAAGAAGGGTTCAACTATTTTAAGATAGGACCTTCCAAAATACCTGGGTTATAAAAAAACAGTACCGTTAAAGGAAGCTCTTTGCAGATGGTTATGGGAATAACCAAATTTACTGAAAATACGTGAGGGAGAGAGATGATGCGAGGTTGAAAAAGGAAGTGATCGAGGAGTCTTGGAAAAACTTCAGAATAGGGCAGACGTATTGGGGGGGGGGTTCAAGTGTCAGTAAGGCTAATAAGGGGTAAAATTTTGTAAATATAATTAAGGGAAATGTAATTTTTTGTATTGGTATAATGTAAAAAAGTACGTCGTAAATAATTTAATAAAGAATTAGGAAAAGTAAGTTATGTGAGAGTGCAGTAAAGCAGTATCAACGATCAAGATCCGAGGAAATCGACCGTCAATAAGTGCTTTCTTTTTTTTGCTTTTCAATAAAATTAGCCAACAGAGCTTTATAAAGAGCTTTATTTCAGAACAATTTTAAATTTTTTAGTATAAAATATTAATCTAGTTTTTTCATCACGTTCTAATTTATAAAAAGATCCATAATAACGACCTCAGAGAAAGAGAAATTAACACTGTCATTTTAAACTTTATTGTAACAACCTAAGCCTCAAGAGTCCACCTTTTGTTTTTTGTTTTTGTTTTTTATAATTGTAATATTAGTTAGGGAATCAATCTTGTCACAAATAGTATTAAGAAAAATGGGTACAATATGTATTAATTAAATGTCAAGAATAAATGCAAGTGATGTTAAAATTGATATTGGTGTTAATTAATTAGAAACCTGAATGTGAGACAAAAGAGTGTTAAGTTAATTAAAAATATAACATAAAAGAAAAGTTATATTTGATTAACTTATGGTATAAAATATATATATATATATATATGATGAATAGTTCTGGAGTACATCTGTTAAGTCCATAAATTCGCAGTTCCGACGTTTCGCTAGAATCTCATCCAGCATTGACGAGGTGAACCCAACAACAGTAGAAGAGCGAATGTCAGCAGCATATAAATAAATAAATAAATATATATATATATATATATATATATATACATATATTAAATGTATGTTTTCTTGTAATATAGTTAATAAATTAAAAGTATACGGAATAATTTATTTAAAACGGAATAAATATATTCATTAAAAGTATTCTTGTTTTTGAAATATTTTTAATTTATTATATATATATATATAACATAAGTCAAAATACAAATATAAGAATTATAGTTGAATTTATTCTTGTATTTGTATTTTGACTTATGTTCTTTATTAATACACAAGAATACATATTGCGATATATATATATATATATATATATATATATATATATATATATAAGAGAAATGTTAAGTAATAGTAGGATTCGAACAAAGAGCTAACAACTAAAGATAGTTAATTTTCAATAGTAGGTTTTCTTTGAGATTTTTCATTAGTAGGTAAAATTCTACAACAGTTGGGAAAATTAAGTTTTTAAAGAACACATAAAAAGTTATTTGTAATGGCATTTCACGGATAGAAAAACTTCAAATAAATACAAAAATAAAGATGAAAAACACCAGAATATCATTCTTTTTAAGACAATAAACATTAGGGATGGCCGATCCAGTGACTTTAAGGGATCGGTGAGTTTAGTGACAGCGCCAGGATTGGATCAGTGACTTTTACCGGTGACTTTAGTACCGGTGACAAGGGATACTAAGACAGATCTGTATGTGCCAATAACAGGCAGACATACCACAGTCCTGACGAAAGACAGTGCCGGCGACTTTATTATTAGGAAGTTACTGCAAAATATACGCTGGAGTAATACATTAAATAATCTCATATATAACTACAAAATAACCGTTTATTTACAACATAGGGGTTAATTACAAAATACAGTTTATTTACAGTATTGGATGTTTGTATTAGGAAAAAGGATTTTTCTAACCTTATCAAGACCTAACCGACATCTTCTGTCACTTAAAATGTAACCTCCCTTAGAGAATAGTCGCTCGCAAGGTACGGATGTGGCCAGTCCACAAAAATGTTGTTTCACTAGTTTGCATAAATTAGGATAATTATAGGAGCCATCAACTCGCTTTTTTTTCGGAAAGCTCATTTTACTTAAAAACAAACTCATACGGAATTAAGAACAAACTATAGCGTCTACGGCACACAGCACTGCTACTGTCCTAAAATATGACACAAATCGCCCACTCACTCACGACGTAAATTATTAGAAACAGTGACAGTGACAAATCAACCAATGACAGCCGCGGTAAAATATCAGTAGCCAATGTCGAAAACGTTTTGCCTCTGATCGATCCATTGTCACTGGAACTGGCATTATCCATATTTTGTCACTGGTATCATCAGTGACAAACGAGTATCAGTGACAAAGTCACCGGGACAGAAATATCGACCGTTCCTAATAAAAATCCGATATATTTCGCCAGTGTAGTATGATGTACATGTAGAACCCCTTCTTAATATTATTAGAGGGAGTTGCCATAAGCATTTACATTTTTTCAGCTAGGGCCATATAAGGACCTCTAAAGTCCCGTCTTTTGTTTTTATTTTTCAACCCCTTGTGAGACGTTTAATTATTGAAGTAGATAAAAGAAAGAGTTTAATTTGTAAAAATCTCAAAACGACAGCTTCACCAAGGGTCTATTGGTGTTGTTAGCCATAATCCTTTTAGTAACTTTAGTTTGTTCTATCTCAACTTGACAATACAACTTTTACAACAATACAACTTTACAACAATCTCAACTTTTATATAGAGCTACTGCCTGATTTGTTTTGTTTTTCTATTCCTGAAAATGGCATTGCGCCTGCAAGTTATGGCCTATAGGTTCTGCAACATTGTCAAAATACTGAGATAACATTTGTGCCATTGCAGGCGTATAGTAATTCTCAATTCTAAAAACCATTCAGACAATCCTTAGTTATTATCTAAGAAAATGTATGAAATATTTTATTAAAAACATATCTTTAAGGGCAAAATCAAACCCTTTTTGTCATCTGGATAAAATCGTTTATAACTACTTATTATTAAATAATTTTTGATTGTTGAAAACCATTAAATGAAAGAATAAAACTTTTTGTCCAACGTATTTTCGGCCTAAATAAAATATACTTCCGTGTTAGTATACACACACTCTCTCTCTCTCTCTCTCTCTCTCTCTCTCTCTCTCTCTCTCTCTCATACACGTTACTCAAAATAGACAGATAGGCAGACATATTTAGACAACAAAACAACACCAAGTAGGAGACCTAGCTCATTATAACGGACTCTATTAAATCGGATATTGCCTATAATGGACCTTATTTTGAAAATAGATTACGCAATCCGCTAGCTACGTAATCAAGCGTTAAAGATACCGCACCGGCGTGATTAATGAACGGCTGCTAAATTACACTATATAGATGGACATTGAATTATACCTAACAACCGCCGTAAGGTATGTGTCAATGATTTCCAATGGTTGTAAAAAAATAGACTCTATCGTAAATCTCACTTAAAAAACACCGTAAACAAATGCAAATCATAAGAAAAAATATGTCAACGTGTCAATAACGTCTCCAGGGGTCAAACGACGCCTGGTTTAGAGCATGCAGTGACTGATATGCTTTGTAAAAGAGCTCAGCGACGTTTTCTTTCTACAAAGAAAAAATAAAGAAGTTTCTTTTGTAAATAATATTATGTTTGTGTGATTACGAGAGGGTGTGGGTTTTTCTGTGAGGTTTACGTTAGAGTGTATTGGCTTAAGGGATGTTTTGATAGTTTATTTCCTTTTAATATGGTCCTTATTCAAGATATATATATATATATATATATATATATATATATATATATATAGAGAGAGAGAGAGAGAGAGAGAGAAACACTCCTATTTTGTATTTTAGGAAATACTAAAGGAAGCGGTAGCAATATTTTACCTTCTGACTTGAGATATTTTCTCCACAGAAAGGTACTTTTGTATGGAAGCCTGGTTGGCACAAAACATTGTGGCCCAGTAGACGGTACCTCCGAATACTACAGACCAAACACTATGGCGGATCGTCGGGTCTGGGCTCAACCTGAACAAACATTACAAAATATTACATGAAATTCATATAGTACTTTAATAATATAAGGTTTAGACACTTTAGACTCTCTTTACGATAATCATCTTAATTTAAGGTTGGTTCAATCACGTCATATCTTTAAAGGAAACTCTTTATGTCCCTAGAATGATAATATTGAATAAAATGGCAATTGATTGGTTAAAAATAGTTGATATAGTCTTACAAACAATATTAGTAGGAAATTATTTATATCTCGTATTATATTTTTTGTGGAATGTCATATAATAGAAACCCAAGCATATGATGCTCTTTTCAATGGTAGCTAATTTTTAAAGGTTTATAAAGTTGAAAATTTAGAAATATCCCTTTTCTTGGAAGACTTTATAAGTTTGCTTATGTCGTTCCCAATAAATAACAGTGGTTTCAACTCGTGCATACAATAGAGTTGAAAACAAACTTGTTTTGCCCTTAGTAAACTTTACTCATTAAACAATATGTACTTTTATATATATATTTTTAAAATGGTTTCGGTAATAACAGTTTATAAATAAATAAGGTTCTAACACATTACATCACCTGGAGTACCTATATTATTAGCCTTGTTATAAGTTTACGAAACACAAAACACTTTAAACACAGGCATACTTAGAGTTTGAAATATTAGATAATCTATAAAACGTAATATATGTAGAATCTGTAATTACAAAACCATACTACAAAATTGTATTTCCCTTAATAAACATTATGATTTGGAAAATATGTTTGAATTAGAAAAACTAAGTTATTTGTTTTCTTCTAGAACTTAATCTATTAAATATTAGACTTAATGAAATATTAAACAAATACTTATAATACGACTTCCTTTATAAGTCTACCGTATGCACATCTTCCAAAATGGCCGTCCTGTTGTTGGATATTTTTAATAATGTAATATTTAGAAGCTATAGTTCACATTAGAGAAATAGCTACTCCCATTCGTCAGATCGTCTGACCTTACAAGAATGCGTAATGTAGGCCTATTACAGGTATTACACAAGCCTGGACAGTATCTTGCGAGTTTACGATTACAGAGTTTGGCTTATATATATATATATATATATGTGTGTGTGTGTGTGTGTGTGTGTGTGTGTGTGTGTGTGTGTGTGTGTGTGTGTGTGTGTGTGTGTGTCTGTCATATATATATATATATATATATATATATAATATGGTGAATATATAATTATTATACTAATTATTTTTCCTGAAGATGCTGGTACTGTTTTTATCGGCGAAAAAATTTGAATAATAAATGTATTAAAAGTATTCTTGTTTTTGAAATATTTTTAAATTATTATATATATATACAGTCGAACGTTTGTATAACGAAGTCGATTATCCACAGAAAAAAATTCGTTGTAGAGAGGTATTCGTTATTGAGAGGTTGTGTTGTCAAGAATGCTCCCACCCCATCTTACCGCATTACGAATACCGCACTACCTGCGGTAATAAAAGTTTCAGTATAAGTTAGTGTTATGATGTATAATTGTTTAATTAAAATTGGGCTCTTCAAAAAAAATTTCGGAAAGAAATTCGAAACTTTGAGTGTTTAAAAAAGCAAAATGGTCTGTGATCTGTTATTAGCCTATATAAAAAATTAGTAATCATTATTATTGCAAACAATTACCCATAGAAAGGCATTACAAGGAATTTGAAATTGTAAGTTACGTATATGTAATTATAAATCCTGAATTGCGTACGGCTCCACTGACATTGATAGATTGCAAACAATTACCTATAGAAAGGCATTACAAGGGATCTGAAATTGTAAGTTAACGTATATGTAATTATAAATCCTGAAATGCGTACGGCTCCACTGACATTGATAGATTGCAAACAATTACCTATAGAAAGGCATTACAAGGAATCTGAAATTGTAAGTTAACGTATATGTAATTATAAATCCTGAAATGCGTACGGCTCCACTGACATTGAAAGATTGCAAACAATTACCTATAGAAAGGCATTACAAGGAATCTGAAATTGTAAGTTAACGTATATGTAATTATAAATCCTGAAATGCGTACGGCTCCACTGACATTGAAAGATTGCAAACAATTACCTATAGAAAGGCATTACAAGGAATCTGAAATTGTAAGTTAACGTATATGTAATTATAAATCCTGAAATGCCTACGGCTCCACTGACATTGATAGATTGCAAACAATTACTTATAGAAAGGCATTACAAGGAATCTGAAATTGTAAGTTAACGTATATGTAATTATAAATCCTGAAATGACTACGGCTCCACTGACATTGATAGATTGCAAACAATTACTTATAGAAAGGCATTACAAGGAATCTAAAATTGTAAGTTAACGTTATGTAATTATAAATCCTGAAATGCCTACGGCTCCACTGACATTGATAGATTGCAAACAATTACTTATAGAAAGGCATTACAAGGAATCTGAAATTGTAAGTTAACGTTATGTAATTATAAATCCTGAAATGCCTACGGCTCCACTGACATTGATAGATTGCAAACAATTACTTATAGAAAGGCATTACAAGGAATCTGAAATTGTAAGTTAACGTTATGTAATTATAAATCCTGAAATGCCTACGGCTCCACTGACATTGATAGATTGCAAACAATTACTTATAGAAAGGCATTACAAGGAATCTGAAATTGTAAGTTAACGTTATGTAATTATAAATCCTGAAATGCCTACGGCTCCACTGACATTGATAGATTGCAAACAATTACTTATAGAAAGGCATTACAAGGAATCTGAAATTGTAAGTTAACGTTATGTAATTATAAATCCTGAAATGCCTACGGCTCCACTGACATTGATAGATTGCAAACAATTACTTATAGAAAGGCATTACAAGGAATCTGAAATTGTAAGTTAACGTTATGTAATTATAAATCCTGAAATGCCTACGGCTCCACTGACATTGATAGATTGCAAACAATTACTTATAGAAAGGCATTACAAGGAATCTGAAATTGTAAGTTAACGTTATGTAATTATAAATCCTGAAATGCCTACGGCTCCACTGACATTGATAGATTGCAAACAATTACTTATAGAAAGGCATTACAAGGAATCTGAAATTGTAAGTTAACGTTATGTAATTATAAATCCTGAAATGCCTACGGCTCCACTGACATTGATAGATTGCAAACAATTACTTATAGAAAGGCATTACAAGGAATCTGAAATTGTAAGTTAACGTTATGTAATTATAAATCCTGAAATGCCTACGGCTCCACTGACATTGATAGATTGCAAACAATTACTTATAGAAAGGCATTACAAGGAATCTGAAATTGTAAGTTAACGTATATGTAATTATAAATCCTGAAATGCCTACGGCTCCACTGACATTGAAAGATTGCAAACAATTACCTATAGAAAGGCATTACAAGGAATCTGAAATTGTAAGTTAACGTATATGTAATTATAAATCCTGAAATGCGTATTACTCCACTGACATTGATAGACATTTTATAGTTCCACAGGAGCTAACTATCCTATTTTCTGCCTAGCATAATTTACTTTATTTCTTCATCGTTAAATAAAACTTACACAAAGAGCTCTATCCTCTCGGAGACTACATTTAATTCCCACATGTTTGAAGGTCCTCCTGCCATGAAGACGCCAATGGCAAGCACCGCGAGGATGGACCCCATCAATACAACTGCTTGAAATGTGTCTGTCATGATCACTGCTTTCATGCCACCCTGTGAAAACACAATAATGCTATTACAAATACAAGCTTTGCTGTACAACTTTGAAACATGAGCTCGAAATGTAAGTTGCCTGGGAAAATAACTTAAACAACATTTTCCAGTTCCAAACTCTGTCTGTTAGGTTTAAATTTTGTAGAAATAAAACGACTAGTTTGCGAGCCAAGCGTTGTCAATTAATTATTTAGTTTCGACAACATATTCGTTACCATCTTCAGGTCTGTCGATATTAATAGTAATTAATGTTGATTCAAATCAATTAATAACTATAAACTAATTTAAATATATAATACAATTGTCACTTAACAAATAACAAGGCCATATACGCACCATAATAAAATACTTAATTCCAGTATTAGTTATTTCATTCAGCACGCTAAAATACAACATTTAATAAAAATAAAAATAATCCGTATTATTTACTGTAACATATATCCCAGTACTTAAAAAAATTAGTTTTCAAAAACAAGATAAGGTAGTTAAAATAACGTAATATACGAAGGTAGGATGAAAAGTTCTCCGTCAGACCCAGAGATGGCATTCCAATCAGTGAAAATTCATCTTTTTTGCCTGCGCGCACATGTTACTAGTTCGTATGGTAAGCTTTAACTTGATCGCTCAAGTAGTTTGTGTTCAGGATATTGTTTTAGTAGACGTCCTGCGTATTTTTTTTTTAATGGATAAACTTGAATATCGTGCGGTAGTAACATTTTTCGTTTTGGATAGATCAAACCCTAATGAAGGTCATCCAAAGTTGGCTAAGTGGGGAACTCTGCTTCTTCAATGCCAACAGTTAAAAAGTGGGCAGCTAAATTTAAATTTAAATTTTTGGTCGCACGTCGCTGGAAGATGACCCACTTGAAAAACGGCCAAAAACTGCGAGCACACCGGAAACTATCGAAAAGAAGCACGATATCGTATTTGGACGATATGAGAGTAAAGGTGCGTGAGATGTCAGAAGAAAGGGTGCGAAACATCTTGCACGAAGAATTAGCGATGCGAAAGCTCTACGCAAGGTGGGTGCCGCACTTGCTGAATGCGGATCTAAACGAAATTCACAAACGACATTCATAACGTTTCAAGAAGGATCCGACTGATTTTAATGCGGCTATTTGTCACGTGACATGGTCCACCACTACACGCCCGAAACTAAACTTCAGTCGAAACAATGGGTGGAAGCGCTAAAGAAAGCAAAGTCTATCTGATTTGATGGAAAGGTCATAGCCAGTGTGATTTGGGATGCCAAAGGGCTTCCCAAAGTGATCTTGTTAATTGATAACTTTGAAAAAGGTAGAACGATTAACTTGGTTCAACTGTTCTAATAATTATTCTAGCAAGACTAGAATAATTTCATTACATTTGTTTTTGTGCGATTAAATTTCATTTTTACGTGTTGAAATGTTTCATGCACTTACTTGTGACGCGTAGAATATGCACACTATGTACACAAACGTAACAGCCATGTAAGTATTGACTCCTGTCACTGAAACAAAGAAATTTATAAAATTTTACTTTTGTAGCACTTTATGACATAATTTTACAAACTCGCAATAGTTAGAAAAGTGTTTATATTGTAACTTGTTTTATCTTTGGAAAATTTGGAACATTGCTTCAAGCATAATCATATCAAAATACATGTTAATTATACACTGTAACGTTCAGCCCTTTTTACCACGGGTACGTTTTTATCTTTATTAAAAAAAGTATGTTAATTACTAATTAACAAATTAATTAACCTTACTTACCAGGGTTTCTAGTTCTAACGTCATAACTCAGGCAGATACTGCCTGTCTATGACGCTCTTCTATCTTGAAGCTAGAACTAGGTTACTTGTGAAATAAGAATTGGAAGTTTTAAAATACAAAATTAGACAATTTATTAATCAATGACAAATTACAATAGAACAAATAACACCAATGTGTCTTTAGTAATTGACTTTTAATTACTGCTAATTATTCCATACATTTTAATTACTTATTAACCTTTAAAGTTTATATATATCGAGAAGGTAGTAACTTAAGTTTTCCAATTAAATTTTAGAAATGAATATTCAAAGGACAATTTCTACAGTTCATGTGTTAACCGTTTATCAATTAATATTCAAGTTAGTTGACATTAAAATACATTTTCTTTATTATTATCTAAAACGTACCTGGTTGTGCACATTACTTGTAAAACACTTTAACACATGGCTTTTGCACACTTAACACTTAACACATCTCTCTTACACAAAAAAGATATAAACTTTTACTTCTTTGAAACACATAAATAATCGCTTCTGACTTCTTCTTTAGTTGAGTAATAAAATTTGGTACCGGCCTTGACATCTTAAATTTGGAATACTGGAAGCTTACTAATTTCTAGGTTATGTCCGAAAGTGCCATCTCGTCCGTCTCGTTCAAAGGTTTTTGGAGAAATGGGGTCGTTGCAAGGACGCGCTAACTGAATTTCCCACCCTTAATTATTATCTGATTGGTTCGGAAGTATCGCCTCATGCTTACGTCACATGGCGTGAGGTGGCTAATTGCCTTAAGTTACTTACTCGTACGATATTTTTCTATTTCGCCCGCTTGGAGCGCTCACCACCTACGCTAGCTTCACAATGTGCACCAATAAAACAAAAATTTTTTTTAATATTGGGACGACATAATTATTAAATAAAAATTAAATATATAAATGAATTTATATGTAACACCTTATTTATAAGAGTGTTACAACACCAAACTCATAGATTAAACTCTTAGACCTGCCAGTCCAATCTGTTAGAGCTTACAGATTGTAGCTTAAAATGTACTTCACTAATGTAAAGTAACAAATTCTTCAGGCCTAATACTTTTATCAGAATTTTACCCCCGTCACAAGACTATTGAAACACTGTTTAATAATACTCGTACAATATTATTGGAAAATATTTTATTAATAAAATAGAATTTTAAATTTTTGCCTTGAGTTTGTCGGACAATTTTTAACCTTTTATTTTAAGTAGAAGGCGCTACAAGGTACTTTCAAGTACTTTTATTATTTATTAGGAATATACTGTGATTGAATTTAATAATAAATACATGAAAACCTCTTAACCACAAAACTTTCTTTATTTTACCCTTATGTACATTTCAGTTACCAAGTAACCATCCTCAGAGGAATAACATACACAGGCTGTGAGTCTTTGTATGTTATCCCTCTGAAGATGGTTACTTTGTAACTGAAATGTACATAAGGGTAAAATAAAGAAAGTTTGTGATTAAGAGGTTTTTATGTATTTATTATTAAGTATTTTTAGTTTATATCTTTTTCTCCATAAATCTAAAAACATATTCACATTTATGTACGGATATTTCACAGACTTTTTGGGTAGTTTAAGTAAGTTAAAATATATATTTTAATATTTTCACACATTGAAATTATAAATTGATCTTCAGTAGTAATATTTGTAAACATTTGACTATATTTTTTTCTTTTCTAACAATAAAATATTTATTTTGCTGGAGCGTTTCGTAATAACTCTATTTTCAAAACATTTATTAGTACTTACTTTTTAAAAAAAGAGTACTTTTTATTTAAATTTTGGTGTTTGGAGTTATTCCGAAACGCTTCAACAAAGAAAAATATTTTAATTTTAGGAAAGCCAGAAAAATGTACTCAAATGTATTTACACACATATTAATTATTTTCAACTCATACGCGTCGTTGAAATATTTTTTCTGTAAATAGGTCAACAAATTAATTGTAAATATTTAGTACAACATACAAGATTTAAATATATATATATATATATATATATATATATATATATATAAATTTATTTATTAAATTTACAAAATATTATGTAAATATATATATATATATATATATATATATATATATATATATTTACATAATATTTTGTAAATTTAATAAATAAATTTTTAAACATAATATATAAAAACAATGAACATTTTTTACATAAAATTATCAAATAATATATATGCTTATTTTAAAAACAAATAGTTAGGAAAGTTTGCCTAAATGTGGTAAACTTAGTCTTTAGGAAATAGGTTAAGGGTTGAACGGTAGGAGGTTTATCGCCATTTAGTAACTTGTCAAAAAGTTTATTGCTTACTGCTATTGTAATGTTACTACGACAACAAAGAACAGTTTGGCGTAACTATCAAATTGACTTTTTAGTGAAGTGTCTAGGACTTTTGCGCCCCACCACTTATTTTAGAAGATTACCAGCGATAGCCTACACGTTTTAACTTTAAAACCTGGAGCAAATTCTAAAATAATTTGGTAATATATTTTATAATTATAATAAAATATTTGGAAAATAATTATATAATTAAGGTTAAAAAGGCAACAAAAAGGGAATTTGTAAAAAATCGTTGTTTGTTTTTAAAAATTGAAATGTAATGATCGATTTTACTATAAAATCCAGCACTTTTCTCTTTTCTTATTATTTCATAATAAATACACAACTCACAGTTCATAGCTGTCGCTAACAAGCATTATCAGCATTTTCAAGAACAACTTACAAAGTCTTAGGAAGTTGATCTTAATAATGTTAATCTTAGTCAAAGATAGTTCATCGTTTTTCGTTCTTTTTTTTAACTTTTAACAGTGACTTTTATATTGTTTTATGTACTTGTAGTCTGTTTGAATATGTTTTTCTGTTCCCATTTTATAATATTATAATGTCATTTTCAAATCTGTGTATTATATTGTGTTCGTGTTTCCTCTTGTCTAAGATATTTTCATTATACGTTTTGTATGATTGTTTCGAAAAGAACGATAGAGGAATTATAAGATCAGGTCAATATTCTTTATAATGTTTATGGTCATGTGTGATATATTTTGAGAAGTTCTATGATTTATTTTGTGGTTCTTGTTTGTGTTATTGTCTGGGATTTATTTTAGAATTGATATTTTTCGTCGCCTTCTATATTTTCCTTATATTTTGCCAAATAATTTTGTTCGTCTTAATCTTTAATAATTTATTGTCGCTAAAAGATATGTTTATAGTAACTAGTCAATCTCTTTGGAAGGGATTTTTTTCCAAGTTACTGATGTAATTGAATACAAACAGCGATTGTGTGCGGATTAAATATTCATGGTTATAGAGATAATCGCTACTAAATACGGTTTTAAAAATATTACAAATTAACCAAATATGAATAACTTCCACAAGGAAAGTTTTGTGAAATGTTAATTAAATTTTGTTTATGTATGTAATT
This sequence comes from Prosapia bicincta, assembly GCA_036971475.1. Lineage (NCBI taxonomy): Eukaryota > Metazoa > Arthropoda > Insecta > Hemiptera > Cercopidae > Prosapia > Prosapia bicincta. The sequence continues at coordinate 118,165,364 of JBAIZL010000002.1, read as the reverse complement.
AATTTTCTGACTAGAAGCTGAGTGAAGAACTCAGCTGTTTATATTCAAACGATTTGTGTCTAATCCCGCCTGTACATGACTAAAGTGGTTTAACAATGCTTACCATGGCTAAGGGCTAAAGCTGGGGCGTACACGGCCACTGAAGTGTACAGCGTCTGAAACAGACAGACAAAGTGTACTACAAATACGTATGCATTATTTGTATCAAGCATATTTATTTAGTTTCATCCCTGAGAAACGTTGGTATATTTCGTGACTGATTTCTAATCAAATATTAAACAATAGTTTATGACTATCCTAGCTTTAAACTTTGTAAATACTTGTAAATTCTTACAAAGGGCCTATCCCGAATTCACAATTGTATCTATTAGTTAAGAGATAGTTATAGTTTTAATTGTTAAATGTGTAAATTTAATAATTACTGTAAAATTAAAAAATAATGTAACGGTAACTCCTTCTGTTAGACCAGACCTAGTGGTTACTCGTAACATGATTGGTCGGATGAGACACTGAGGAAGATCACCACACAGCGATCAAAAACGTTCTGTCTCAGTAAGTATTAACAAATTTACTAAATTTAAAGTTCGGATAGCCATAAACTATTGTTAAAGTGATTAATTAAAATTCACCGAACGTAATGGACTACAATATTCAAGAGTTAAACAATATTTGAGAAAGTCTACGTTAATAATAACTGAAGCACAAGCTCCCTATAATGTTTGTATTTATGCGGACGCATTTCGATGACAAGTTGTGCAGTGAATGCAACTAGAACTCGGAAAATATAAATTTCAACTTTTATATATTTGAATTATAAATCATTATTTAGTTTCTTTGTTATAACAATTATAAAATATATTTCGTGAATTGTAATTTAATTTATTATGATTTTGTCATCAAAACATTGAATATATATAATATTGTTTGTTTCTGTCAAGTTTATCATTAAGACGTATATTTAATATTAAGACATTTTCTGAAATATTATTTTTAACTAACCATTTTAATTTAAATCAATATAGTTGTATTAATCAAATTTATGGTTATAGATATGATATACAAATAACAATTAAAAATAATAAAATATAAATACATTTCAAATAAATGTATTATGATAAATGATTCAATAAATTTATAATATGAACTGTATTTATAAAATTGCTAGTTGTACCCTGCTAAACTTTGCTGTGGCCCATTGTGGCTGCATGGATGAGAAATGAGGACCAAAATAATTATGCGTTTTATAGAAGATTAACTTTGCAATACTTGAGAGTCTAAGGGCATAAAGAGCTAAAGCTATGGCATTTTTCGATCGAAACGTTCCCAGAATCAATCCTGTTTTCCTAGTTCGTCCTCAAAAATACGTTGATCACAAAATATTTATATTTAAATTATGCAATCATAAATATCCTTATATTTACGTGATGTTGTAACATTATTTTAAGTAATGTTATATATTACAGCAGCTTCAGAAAACGAAACAAGATATTCATTTTAAAATATAAAATTAAAAAATTGTAAATTATAAAGTAAATTGTACTGGCTGAGATAAGATATTCACAAAACCTGATATCAAAAGGTGAGCAGTAACATTGCACAGAAGTTTAAACGCTCTCGTAGTCTCTGTAAAAACCCCTCTCTCCTTGACGAAATGTAGACAGATACAGGCGTCTCAAGATGTGACGAGCAAAAAGGGATGTTTTTATTTTAAGATTTCAATTATGTAAAAGTATTATTATCATTTTATTTTGTTCGAAGAAATGTTGGTACACTAAGACTCAACACCGGGCGAGGTTCCAAAACTCAACCGACGTTAATCCAAAATGCTGAATGGCGAGATCTGAATCCGGAGCCATGTTCTACCTCACTTATTACAGTTCAGATAAATTATAATTTTAAACATAAAGTGATGGAAAATCTGAATTTAACTTTCAAACTTTAACTGGTCACGGTATAATAATACAAGTTACTATTTTTTGAAATGTGGGAAGTGTAAATTCATTTGTATGATGTAATAGCAAGTTTTTTTTTTAATGTCGAATAGCTAGACTTGAATGTATTTTAATTTTTGTAAAGGCAACCTCTTGTGGATATCATGTGCCATGGCATAATTTTTTAAAAATAATGTAAAGTTCTTATAAAATCATATATGTAAGACAATTTAATGCCAAACATAAAGTATTGTAAACATTTCAGATGTAATTTTGTTTTTGTATTATATATATTTTGTGCAGTAAAACTTGATTTATTTAATTTATTATTTTTTGGTTAATTTATTTATTGAATGTACCATTCTTAGATTCATTTAAATTCTTGACATTGCAGGTCAAATAACTAATTTTGTAACGAATTACTGCAATATTTAACATCTAAATTTATTAGGAATTATATCATAATAAATTAATCACATTACAATGTTCACGTTAACTTGGAAATGCTTTATTGGGCATTTGACTAGAGATCATCTGTGTTGTAACTCTGTTCACGCCAGAAATCCATAATTATTGAAGCTTGGAGGGGCGCTGGAAGCTACAAATAACCTTTAGTTACCATTTTATCGAACAGCGCTGCTCAATCACGACATGATCATACAAAAGTATTATAATTAAGGTGGATATTTGAATCAGATTTGTAAAATAATCTAAATGGAATACAAGTGGATACGTTGGTTTTTGTTAGTAAAAATGTTAAAAGGTAATTTTCCTCAAGAGATTGTAATTGTTGTTTACTAGTAGGGGGGCAAGTGATCCCCTAGCTTGCAGTAGGTAGGCAGTTAACATTTAAAAATGTTTTGTTCCTGGCGATCGCGGTCATGTTACCGAAGTGAACAACAGATAAAGAACTTGATTTGAAAAAGAATTTGTTATTTAAAAGGATCCTAACTAACCTGGAAAAATAATAGAACGTGGAGATAATGCCAAACATATTATATATTTGGAAACAATTAACCTCCTTTTAGAACAATGAAATAATTTACGCAAAGTTTCTGCATCTATTAATTTATGTATATATATATATATATATATATATATATATATATATATATAAGGTATAAGTTATTTCTTATATTTAGTCTAATTGAGGAAGCTCTATTCGGGAAAAGTTTTTCACGATTTATAAAGGAATATAACTTCCAAAACGTCTCCATTGACATAAAAAATAAACACTTTCATAAGCACATATTTACATAATAATATGTGTTGAAATGTCTTTGTGTATTGTAAGCTTTTAAAAATAAAATAGTTGTTTATATTTCATAAAATATAACATCCAATCCATAACACAGAAAATGGTGAATTTTAGTGCCTTCAAAATTTCCAAAACACATGTTTTTATTTTAGTTATAATTTTATATATTATTCTCCTAAAATAGTATGAGCTTTACTTACCATCTGCACGACGTATAAACCTGCGGCCAGAATTCTTGTTCTTTTGTTGAACCTCATTTCCAGATACTAAAATGAAAAAAAAGTATTTTAGAAACGACCCAACGGGTTAAACTATAGTTACATGCATAAATACGGCTCTCCAGTTGTCTTGTAGGGGCACATAACAGTAATAAATCTACAACAAGTTTCAGGAAGTATGAAATAACACCAGAAAATGGGAATTCTCCCCCTAACGTTATTAATAATTGGCTGGAAGTCAAAAAATAAGGTTAATAAATGCGTAAACGTTTAGCTACGTTCACAATTTAGGCTTGCCATATTACACGTATTTCTCAATTATAGGCTACTTTAATTTTGTGTCAGAAGTAGATAGTTTATTTAGAAGTATTAAAATAATGAATGTTGAAAAAACTTTTATTTTTTCATTTGGATATTCAATGAAGTTTAATATTCAGAAAATGAGTTAAGAGTGAGTAGGACTTAAGTTAATTCCAAACTATCATATTGTGTGTTTTAAAGAAAAATAATTTTGCTGCTCCTTGTCTGTGGATCTTTTAAAACTATATATATATAAACTTTAAACAAATTATTTATTGTGAAATAATGTAATTTTATGTATTATAAATTTAAACGTTTGAAGTGAAGCACACGCACCTTCCAGACAGACGTAAATAACCAAATACCATTTATTAACTGTAATTAAGTAACTACCAAAATATAAATTACTATTTTAAATATTTTAACAAATATTTACCTGTATCCATATTTTGAAATCAGAGATAAGATTTACTCAAGAATCTTTAAAAATGGAAGAAAATTCAAGACGTGTTGGCTGATAAATGTTCTTTATACTTTGGTTAAACTTAGTTTTATCATATTTTTATAACTACAAATGATTTCCAACAGCTGCTTGAGTTGTTTGTTTTTTTTAGCAAATAGTTAATTGTTGCAATTCTGTTTCCAGTGTTAAACTAATTACAAAAATTATCAGCAGCAAGAAATATTCTATAAAAGACATTCCTATTTTGTCTACTGCTGAATAACACATTAAAAAAATTAATATATCCCTAATATTTATAAAACTGATGAATTTCAACTCTTTTCTGCAATTATAACTTGCCTCGTAACAAGATGTGAGCCTCAGTTTCATGTAAACAGGAAGATACAAATATGATGTTATTGGAATGACTAGTATAAATGAAATGCATGTTAACCAAAACTGTGTCCCGTAGATGTACATTTCTGCAGGGTTTCCCAAGAGTTCTATAGCCGTTATGAATCTGAAAACAAAATGTTATTTTAACGTCGAAATAATTGAAACATTTCTTACAGTAGCGTTGATAAAAATGTATCTGTTACACACATTTATTCAAATATGGAATAATAGAGAAATAGACTGCGTGTAGTAACAAATACATATAATGAAAACTTCAGAAAACTAAATTGTTTAAAAATAAAATACAGCTTTTTTTAAGCTGTATTTGTTTAGAAAGAATTGAAATTGTATTTCAGTACTAAGATTTTTCATTATTGTTTTATTTTCAATTATGTAAAAGGTCTATAAGCGCAAAATGATTTTAAAATAATCAATTACTGAATAACTATTATATAAGTTTATTGAAAAAAATCTTTATATAAATTTAAATGTTATCACGACCAAAACAGGTTTGTTTGAAGTTGTTACATTCACGTATAACTTTACAATTTACTACAAACAATTATATATTTGGGGTTTTTACTAAAGAATCAATTAAAGGGATTCCGGTTGTCCTTGAGTTTATTGTTGTGTGAACTTTTTTTTAAAATTGTGTTTATAAATAACGGTTTTTTTGTCTAATTATCCTACAATCCGAGCTGACGAACGTATGTTGATACGTGATTGGTCAAGATTGTTATTAGGAGATGAGGGGTAGGGACCTTTTGCTATATAAGAATGAAAAAATTTAATGTTAAATTGTACTTCTGAAGATGATTACCATGTAATCGAAATGTACATAAAGTAATTGTAGTAAAAAATTTTGTATTGTGGCTAGTGGGTTTTGTTTGTTTATTTAAAAAATTGTTCAATACATGTTACAATAAAATATCTATAATCTAGATGGTAAGTTTTTTACAAATGCTGGAATTAATCAGGTAGTAAATGGCAAAGATCTTATGATTTTCTCTGAATATATAATTTTTTATCTATTGAGGCTAAGTATAACGACAAAATTTATGAAAGCAGTTTTAAATCTGGTGAAATAAACAAATCTGGCTATGTTTGATTGTAAAAAAAGACAGAATAAAATTTATAATCAGCAGATATATTTATGAAATGATAATTTTAAGCAGGTAAGCTAACCGGTTGGCAAATGAAAAGACTTATGTGTTATTTCATTGCCACACACAACTTAGATGTCAAGTTTCACTTCACGTCAAATGTTTATCTACATTAGTTTGTTATTATTTTTTAAACCATACTTACTAAACCTATCTTACCTACCTAACCTAACCTAACCTAACCTGACGGGCTCCTTTTATATTCGACGTATATTGTAGTGAAGTATAACGAAGTGCCACCTGTTTTGTAGAGAAAACTTATTTTAGAATTTTTTTTTGAGACGATGGTTGGCGTTATTTTTGCCTATTTTTAATATAAGTTTTTTAATATATATTTCTACCTCTCCGAGAATATTTTTTTACAATAACATTTAGGTGTAAAACCGATATAAATGCAATTATTTAACTATAACGTTTATATAACTATAAACTTTCCTATATTTCTATAAACTACAACTGTTTGTAACAATAAATATTTGCTCTATATTCATAGATTTTAAAAAAAATTTCTAACACGAATGAAATAATAATTAAAGTAATTTTATAAAATCGTTTTTACCCAACACCCCCTTACAAACTTACCCGGCTGCCAGAGACATGGCCATGGGTAAAGTGGCCATATCGCTTCCTCCAAGCAAGAAGTCGTTAGAGGTTTTCTGTTTCCCACTGAAGTAGGCGTAGAAGGTTCCTATGCCGCAGGACACAACCACCATAGCTCCGAGAACCACGTAGTCAACCCAGTGGAACTTGGGGTGCTCGTGAGGAACGCATAAGTCAACTTCCGCATTGATCAATGGTAACAGAACCAGCGTGAGTGCAACGGACTTGTCCATGGTTACGTTACCCTTAAGGATTTCCTGTGACAGAGTGATTACAGTTAGATATAAACAACAAACAGATATTTAAACTGATACAATTTAAATTCTTAATAAACTCATCCTCACTTCTGTTAGGAATATTTGTATATATTTGAGTATATTTTTCTGCCTTTCCTAACATCGTACTCTACGTACGATTAAGTCATTGGAGTCATTCCGAATTGCGTCAACAGAGGAACATATTGTAATGATGGGAAAGGCAGAAAAATGAACTTAAATATATACTGATACAAAAAATAACTCACAAATTAATCATTTATTAATTAACACGCGATTCATCATTATCAGTGAGTGTTGCTACTACAAACTTTAACTTACAACTAACTCAGAAATGATTAATTTGTGAGTTTTGTGTACGACTTTTATTTGATTTAACATTGTAACACAGGATAATTTCAATTGCAAATAAGTATGTTACATGATATAATTGTTATTTAGTAAATGTAAAATCGGCTTTGCTTAAAAGACATTTTTGTTATTTTGAAAAGATGTTTCATCGACAGAGCTAGCAGAAAATTCTCACAAAGTTTCTGAATGCACAATGGGGAGGGGGCATTTCCGAATTCACGTGTTAAGTTTCTGTGGGAACTAGTGTTAAGCGCTCTCTCGCAACACGTCTCGGAGGGAGGAGCAAGATGGGCTAGCGAACGTAAACATTTTATAAAACTTTTAAATAATGTAATTGTCTTAATTAATTAAAAACGGGTTATGTTATTGGAGGCTTTGTTACGTATAGTTTGCTGTTTCAAAATTTAAAAGTGGACTAGTGTAATTATTATTAAGCCAAATGTATGTTTTAAATTTAATTTTTTTAATATTTTTGGTTTCAATAAAATTAGTAAATACAAAATGCCAGAATGAATTAAACCTAGATTTGTCAGAGAACATTTTCAAAAGATATAAACTTAAATATTTTAATTTGTTAAGTAATAAAGAGCAATAAGCAAATTATAAAATAAATGTAATAATTTCAATATAAAATTGTTTTTAAAATTAAATCTCCTTTATAAACATAAACGAGAATTAAATGTAACCTGTACAGCTATTAAACAGACAGCTAGTCTGCCTGAGTTAATAGTTTGATACAACTGTTTAGAGAAACAATTGACCCGGCGATTATCTGTAAGTACAAGTGGATAAAGGTAATTAAAGTATTTTAAATAAGTCAATTCCCAACACGACCACAATTTACAATAAACCAAGGGGTTACAACATAACCTCATAAGCTAAGCTCAAAGAGTAGTTGTATATACCTACACAGTTTGTTAGTAATTTGTAAATGATATTATATAATTTTATCAAAAATGCAATGAGTTACAACGGAATTAATTTTTTTAATCATTGATGGCAAAATGTAACCTCAAAGTTATCAACACAGTTGACAGGAAATATTGCATTAGACGTTAACTGCTGCTTCAGCAGAATACTGGTTTACCACAATATTGAGTAATACTTGTCAAAATATAAAGAAATTACGTTTTCTTCGTTTTTACTAACATATTTAAAACTCATTCAAAACAAATAACAAGTTTAACCCTAAAGTTTAAACCAATTTAAACATCGTCAACTATAATGATGGTCAAACTTAATTATCGTTGTACAACCATAACCTCACTTTTAACCACCCATTTATTAAATACTTCTGTATTAATTGCCACATTGTAATATATTACAACACCTTGTAAATACATAACAATATAGCCTAACCTCAAAGAATCCGTTAAGAATAGGTTTTGTTATATAGATAGAATTAAATTTCGGCAACAAACCGATTATCGAATTGAACGAAAATCACCATTTTCCTATGTATTGGAATAACATATGAATGTTAGATTTATGCAATCATGTTACAATAGTAAACGTAGTAACTACGTTTCGAGATAGGTATGTTGTTGCAAGACCGAGGAAACTGCAACTCCTCCTGCAATTAGACAATTTGGTTTGTTTATATGAGAATCTTATTTCCCTTTTTTATATAACACGATCCATAATAACAAGATACTTTTAGAATATATTTAGGTATAGGTATCTAGTATTATAGTATAACATTGTGAGGTAATTGAGGAAGTACCTCATTAAGGAATGTGTTTTATTAGTGAGGTTAAGTTTTTAAAAATAAATAATGTAAGTCTTATCCTAGTTTAAATTTGGAACTTATCCTAGTAGTCTTATCCTAGTTTATCCTAGTTCTATGTTTTAGGAACTAGTTTAAATGTGTTATTTGTTTAAAATATACATATTTTAAATAAAAAAATGTGAGATGAAAACAATCTAAGCTGTTCATTATTTGTAATTCGGAGTAAAATCAATTTTGATTGTATTTTTAGAACCTCCCTAACATAGACATTTTATAGCATTTTGTAGTATAAATATACTAAAATCGTGATCTGTTTTATTATAATAGATTGACTTTATACAGTTTGTGTTGTGTAGGTAAATAAGGTTAGGCCTGAGTGTGGATTAAAAAAAAATGCTTACCACAATTTATGTTTCATAACATTTAGAACATTTTTTTTAACTTGAGGTTTTTGTGTTGAACATCTTGAGGTTTTTCTATGCTGTGACTCACAGCATTGAATAATGCGCTGACCTAGTGCAAAACGCGTCTGCTGAAAAATATCAGTAAGTAGTAGTTTTTTGTCGTTTTTAAAATTTTAGAATATATTGTATGTGAAAAATCCTGAATTGGTTTTTTGTCTTTGTTCTGCATTAGGCCCTCTCGCTAATAGATTCCCGTAATTTATTTCGGAAGCTAACGGTTTGATTTAGTTATCTAAGTGGTCAAAACATTAGACAAGCACGAAATAAAATATATAATGTTATTTTAGTGATAATTTAAGAAAATGCTGATATGTTTTAGTGAAGAGATGAAAATAAAAATTGTTGAGGCTGTTAATTTTGATATAATAGTATGTTCAAGTATTTAATTAGTTATGGAATTGTATTCCAATCATAAAATATGTGTAAAAAAATTTATACATTACACTTATTTGTATCATCGTATGAAATCAGCTTTTAACAATTATTTATTATAGACCTATATTTACGTGTTTGCGGTGGGATCTACAAACATCTAAATTTATGAGAAGCCAAACTGTTACTTTTATTTAGCAACACAAAACTACGCCTATAAACATTTTCTACAACCTGCAAAACACAATTCAAACCCTAGTTCATTGGTTATTGAAATATTTACTTAAAAATTATCAAAATGACAATTTGCTTTAATAAAAATGTTCTTTTATGTGACTGAAGCATATATTGAAATGACAAAAAAAATAATAATAGCCAAACTGCAGTGTATATCAAAGTATTATAAATGTTATCAAGATCTAATAGCTTGGGAATTTCAAATAATTACACTTGTTATTTTTTGTCAATTTGTTCTTAGATTACGTTAACCTTAATTGTAGTATTACCGTTTATGACATAAGTTGTTTACTTTTACACTAATATACCTATAGGGGAAAGTGTTTTTATTAAAATAAACATAATAAATAAAATAACATAGAAAATTAAAATATATAGATAATTAATTAGGTAGATAATTAAAATAACATTAGTGAAAATGAAATATATATATATATATATATATATATATATATATATACATAATACGTTTTCTTGTTTAATAATTTAAAACAACATAGGTTATTCAAATACAAGAATATAAATTAATAAATATTCTTGTATTTGATTAACCTATGTTGTTTTAAAATATATATATATATATATATATATATATATATATATATATATATATATATATAACAACATAGGTTATTCAAATACAAGAATTATTTATTAATTTATATCCAAAGCTTTTCGTTGGCAAACAGTACCAACATCATCAGGAATGGAAATTACAATAATGTAAGCTATAGGCCTAAAAGATATGTTAAATTAGAAATAGAATTGTTGCTTAATTTATACAAATTGCCAAATTTATTTTGTTGCTGTAACACTATAGACATTGAATATAGTATCAATTTTAGAATGTATTTGTATTTCTTGTTTTATTAATTTGTTATTATTATTGTATTTATATATTTCGAATGCTTCATATATATTCATTCTTAATCCCTCATTAATTACTTTTATAAGTTTCATATTTTCAATATTTGGAAATTGGTGCTTATTATTAATACAATGATTTGCAAAATTTGATTTATATATTTCTGGATTAATATAGGCATTCAAATGTTCTTTATATTTTTCTTTTAACTTTTTCTTGGTTTGACCTATATAAGCTTTATTACAGTTTTCGCATTCTAATTTATAAACACCACCTTTTTCATGCATATTAATTGTTTTATTATTTTTATTTATTATGTTTATTATTTTGTTATTAGTTTTGTATGCAATTTTGATATTTGTATTTTTAAATAATTTGGTCATATTTTTTATTTCATGGCTTATAAATAAAAATGAAGTCCATATTGTATTATTATTACTATTGCAAATTAAATTATTATTTTGTTTATTAAAAATATTATAATTAAGTTTGTCAACAGTTTTCTTTTTATAACCGTTTTCTAATGCAATTTGATAAATTATGTTTTTTTCTCTTATTTTATTTTCTTCATTCACGGGTATTTTATGCATTCTATATAATAAGTAATATAAAGCAGTCATTTTTTGATTATATGGATGATTAGAATTATTTGGTATAATTTGGTTTGTTAAAGTTGGTTTACGGTATATCATATATTCAAATTTTTCATTTTTTCTTATTATTGTTAAATCTAGAAAATTTATTTTATTATTTGTTTCAATTTCATAAGTAAATTTGATTTTATTATTAATTTTATTTATTTTATCCAAAATATTTGGTGAATTTATTTTATTATTGTTTTGGTATATACATTCCATCATCTACATAGCGAACCCAATAACCATTTTCATTATATATTTTTATAATTTCATTTATTTTATTATCTAATTGTTGTAAAAATATTTCAGATAATATATTTGATAATGGCGAGCCCATAGCAAGACCATCTTCTTGTTTATAAATTTTGTCATTGTATGAAAAATAATTTTGATTTAATATTATTTTGAGTGTATTTAAAATTTCTAATGTTAATTTTTTATCTTTCTCGTGTTCTAATTTAGATTTTATAATTTCAAGAGTTCCTTTTATAGGTATGTTTGTATACATATTTTTTATATCTAATGATACTAATTTTGTATTTTCATTAATTTCAATTGCATTTAGTTTTTCAATAAGATTAATAGAATATATGATAGTATGATTATTATTTAGTTCTATTTTATCTTTAAGAATATTTACCATAACCTTTGATATTTTATAAGACGGAGCATTTATAAAATTTATTAATGGTCTTATTGGTTTATCTATTTTATGTAATTTCACAAGTTCATTCAATATTGGAATTTTTGGATTATCATTTATATAGTTGCTAATTTTATTTTTATTGAATAATTTATATGTAGAGTTTACAATATTTTTTATTTTATTTTGAAATTTATTTGTAGGATCATTATATATTTGACAAAATTTATTATCATTTATGTATTTTTCTGTTTTTGTTATGTGCTCATTTTGATCAATAATGACAATAGCATTACTTTTATCTGCCTTTACTGTAATAAGATTATTATTTTGTAATTTTTGTTTTAAATCTTTAATTTCTGAATACTGTTTCTTATGTGTTTTATTAACTGTATTTTTTTAATCAATTTTTTAATTTCATAAGCTGCTTCGATTCTGGTATTTTCTTGTAAGCTTGTATTTAGTTTACTAATAGCTAGGGTCTGTATCTATTATAATATTATTAATATTATTATTTATGTCTGTTTTTATATTGGTTTTATTGTTTTCAAGTAGTTTTATTTCATTATTATTAAATCTAGTATTTGATAGATTAACTACAATAGGGTGAAAATTATGATATTTAATTTCAGGTACATTTTTTATTTGTTTTCCTAACTTCAAATTTTTAAGTTTTTTGTTTATTCTATTTATTTTTATATTTCTAATTTTATTTATAAATAAATTGATTTTATTATATTTTTCTTCCCATTTTATGTTATGCATAATAGAAGCTAATTTTATCTGTAGCTTATATATTTCAATCGTTAAAGTATTTTTCTTTTGATACAAGTTTTTAATTTCATTCTTAACCCATAATTTTTCAGCTTGTTTACATGTTTTTTGAGCTATATTATTTTTGTTTTTTATTGTAATTTTTGCGTATTTTGGAATTATATTATTTATAATACATTGTTTATTAAAGTATATATTACAGTTTGTATTCATTAGTTGAATTTTACGTTTTTCAAATAAATTAATGTCTTTTGTTAAGGCAACATTACAATTATTAATAGAAATCATTTTAAAATATATTAGTATAAAATAGGCTGTATTATATTGTAAATATCTACTTCTAGTTGTATATTATAAAATATTTGTTTGATTCAGTATCGACTTGTAAAGATGAAAATCTTCAGTGTAATTACTTTAGAAATGATAAATATTATATATCTTGAGTTGTTTAAAATATCTTTTTCAAATATATGTAATAATACACACAATTCTAGATATTTGATCAATTAATCAGTATGTTAAATAATAAATATGTAATCAAAATTTTTTTGAATTAATAATCAAGTCTCAAATCTAACCTATAATTATAACACTTACATTGATTGCACAAAACTTTTTATATAACCCTGTAAGGTTAATTTTATATAAATATAAAATACGTTTTCTTGTTTAATTAATTTATATATATATATATATATATATATATATGTGTGTGTGTGTGTGTGTGTGTGTGTGTGTGTGTGTGTGTGTGTGTGTGTGTATAAATTATTCAAATACAAGAATATTTATTATTTTATATCCAAAGCTTTTCGTTGGCAAACAGTACCAACATCATCAGGAATGAAAAATATCATTGGTATTTTTCATTCCTGATGATGTTGGTACTGTTTGCCAACGAAAAGCTTTGGATATAAAATAATAAATATTCTTGTATTTGAATAACATATGTTGTTTTAAATTATTAAACAAGAAAACGTATTATATATATATATATATATATATATATATATATATATATATATATATATATATATATATATATATATATATAAAAGATACTGTAAAACATTATACTTGTACATAATTAAAGTAACACTGAAACGAAATTACTTTTTTAATTACAATAAAATACTGTATATAAAAAACGTTTGGTGATGGGTTAACCATTAGCGAGTATTACATCAAAAGGACATTTACGAAACATAATTAAGAAAATGGCCAATACAGTAAAAATAAATGCTCCAAATTTAATGGTTTCAATGTTTTCTATAGATTTCAGACCAGTTGTAGCACAAACGTAACAATATTCACGGTGATGTATTTGCACTGATTTTGGATAGGAAACTGAATAAAAGATTGAATGATGAATCGTACTGTGTGTCGTATTTTCAATAAATAAATTTTCTAGAATTGTTTTACGGAATATTCGGTGAATTCTTTGACGATAGTAAATCCTAGAAACTAGATAGTAATAATTAGGACTATTTACAGTCACTAAAACTAGTGTCTACATCAGTCTGTGGAAGTAAAAGAGCGGTAACTGGGATGCCACTATGTGGGTAATGTCTAATCACAATCCTATGTAGGTTGGCCACTGAACACTAGACCAGCGGTTCCTAACAACTTTTTTCCAAGAACCCCCTTTGGTCTCTATGTTGACAACGACCCCTCAAATTATTAAACTTAAATTGTAGATTACATGCAAAATAATTTGAGTTGTATCAGTTATTAGTAGCTAATTTATGCTTTGCCTATCCACTTACTTCAAGGTGGAAACTGTTATTACATATGAAAATTAAATTTGATGCTAACACAAGTTTATTACAAGTACATTCAAGATGTGTTCTGTTCAATTTCTCCTACTATCTCACGCTCTCTCTCTCTCTCTCTCTCTCTCTATATATATATATATATATATATATATGTGTGTGTGTGTGTGTGTGTGTGTATGTTACTTTCCAATTACGTTCAAATACATTTTGTTTAACCTGTAGAGGATGGCAATTGATGTTAACAAAGTTTTTGTTTTCAATTTATTATTCAATAAATAAATTATAAAAATTTGGGGTCTACGTCGGATTCAAACTGAGTATCTAGATCAGGGGTGCACAACCCGCCCCCCGACTGGTTTTTTGCGGCCCACGGGCCACTCCAAAATGTTGCTTTTGAATATAGTGAAATGTAATGCTATTCCATAGGGAAAGACCAGTATAGATGTGTGGTAGTGCGGTATTTATTGTGCGAATTCATCAGTTGTGGCAGTAACGATTGATTCCTTGTGATAACGACTTATTCCTTGTGATAACGACTTATTCCTTGTGATAATGACTGATTCCTTGTGATTCTAAAATGTCAGTGTCAAAAGAACGTAAAGTTGAAGAAGAAGGACGTTTTCAAGATGTGTGGACGGAATTATTTTTTTATTCAATATCAAAATGAGGCAACTTGTTTTATTTGCCTAGAAACTGTTGATGTCATGAAATATTTCAATTTAAAAAGACATTACGAATCCAAGCATTCAAAAACACACAGTAATTTTACAGGGCAACTGAGAAAAGACAAAGTAAACTATTTCAAAAAGAAGTTTGGAAGAACAAGTCAACAAAATCTGTTAAAAAATGACAATAAAAATTCGGAATCAGTAGTTGAAGCAACTATCGAAATTTCGAAAATATTAATGAAACATTTTAAACCTTTTGCAGTTGGAGAATAGGTTTTGGAATTTTCAATTTCCTTAGCTGATATTTTATTTCCGAATAAAACCCAATTAGTTTCACAGATTAGCCTAAGCCGAATGAAAATAGGTCGTAGAGTGGAGTATATGCCAACCTATATTGAAAATTCTTTGAAACAGAGAATCTCAAATTTCAAGTGGTTTTCGATGGCGTTGGACGAGACGGTTGACCCTTCAGATACACCCAGCTTGCTATTTTTGTACGAGGCGTTGATATCACGTTGTGATTTTTTAATAACACTTTACCAGAAGACGTTTTCGAACGTTTTGAATTGAAAGTGCATAAGGATAAACTTTGCGGTGTGACAACTGATGGCGCTCCATCAATAAATTGGAAAAACATAGGCTTAGTGTCATACCTTGATAAAGACTGTAGTTTGTATGGAAATGAGCTCATAATTTTTCACTGTCTTCTTCATAGACATAATTTGTGTTCGAAATCATTACAGATGGATCATCAAAGTTGTTACTAAAGTTGTAAATACTATTCGTAGGAAAGGACTTGTCCTTCGCCAATTCAAAGAATTTCTCGATCATATCGATGGTGAATTCGAAGACGTAATTTATTATACTCATATTCGGTGGTTGAGTGCAAGCAAGGTTTTAAGAAGAGTGTTTAGTCTTCGTGAAGAAATTGATATTTTTCTTTCTAGTCGTGGTATAACGGTATTCGATTTTAAAAATAGAGATTGGTTATGTGATAGAATTTTATGTCGATATTATGCATCATACGAACAAATTGAATACCAAACCTCAAAGCAAAAAATTTAAAATACTCGTCAGTGAGTCTTATAAGAGCGTTTGAAAAGAAATTGTTAGTTTGGGGCGCCCAAATGGGAAATGGAGTTCTGGTTAACTTCCTTTCTCTTATTGAGATGAATTTAACAGATGCTGATTACATTAAAATGATGTACCTTGGACGTCTCGGAATGTAGCAATATAATACAATGTTTAAAGCAGATTTTGAAAAACAGATTTCATGATCTTAATAAATTTGAAAAGAAAAGTTATTTGAAATCCTTATCCTTACATCGCCGTTCAGTGTTGATTGTATGGATGCACCACACAATATTCAAATGGAACTTATTGATCGGCTTCACAGGATTCAGTTAAAGTCAAAATTCTGTGAAGTTCCATTTTTAAATTTCTACAAAAAATGCTTGCCTGTAGAAATGGTTAATCTGCAAGAAATATTTTTAAAAATTTTGTGTTTGTTCGGTATCACTTTATTTGAGAGCATGCATTTTCGTTAATGAAATCTATCAAATCTAAAGCTCGTACGCGTTTAACTGACATTCACATGGAATTAACATTGAAAATAGTAACTACAAACATTAAAATAGACATTGAACAATTACCAAAAGAAAAACAGTGTCAAATTTCCCACTAAAATAAACAAATTTCAGATTTTATTTCATGTTTTTTAATTTTCAAGTTAAAAGTTGTTCTATGTTTTGAATCCTGGTGTAGTATGGTTAATAAGTGTAGTAAGCTTTAAATACTTGCTGCAAGTAGCAACATTGTAACATTAACAAGATAGAGAATTTGATATCTGGATACGTTGTTACAGGTATGTAGGCTATCATTAATTATAAAGTGGCTGTGTATGTATGGGACGTACGCTTACATTATAATTTAAAATGTAGGCTGTATTATTTGAAAATTAACCACAACTAGATAAGACGTATTCCAATTGTTGAACTCAAGAAATTTTAATCCTGTGGCCCAGTTCTAGAAAAATGAACATTTAATTGGCCCACCATTCCAAAAAGGTTGAGCACCTCTGATCTACATGTTCGAGCCCTAGCGTTTGGCACTCTGCCAACTTTCCCATAGCTGGGAAACTAACTAATTCTTAAGGAAGTATATGAATCTTTTTTTTGCTCCAATCTGGTTGTTGTCGAAGCCTCCATTGTACAACCTTTAATTGTTGCCATGGTTACCACACAATAGCATAAGAAATGCTCAAGAATTGATAATGGATGAAAAGAATATAATAGACGAAGAAACTGGATTAACTTTGTCGAACATTGCTTCAGAAACGGGCAATGAGAAAGGAAAGCGAAAAGAAACTAGAATACATTGAAAGCGTTGAAAAAAAGTGTAAATAGTAACAAAGAAAAATAATAGTCAACGCCATACATAGAAAAGAAAAAGGAAAATTTTAAGAAAATTCTCTTTCTATTTTGCCACTTAATATGGTTTTTCTGAGTTATGTAGAATCATAGACTATTTATGTTAGTTGTAATTATAAAATTTTTAAAAAAAACTAAAAAGGTTTATTTGTTAATTTATGTTGCAATTAACTAGATTTTTTTAAAAATTACTTGTTTTTTATCCTAGTGGCAAAAAGTAAGATACCAAACATGTTAAAGTTTGTACGTAGGTTGAAGCGAAATTCATTATTTTTTTTGGAACAAGGACTTGATGATGTAAAAACAAGTAGACCTATCACAGTCTGTTTTAATGGGATAAACTATTGATTAAAAATATAATTAGAATATTAAAAATATTATTAACTCAAAATTGTTATGCAATGAAATTGCAATAACTTACAGCTTAACATAATTTCTGTGAGATGAATTGAATCTGCCTTTTGAAACCTTAGGCTCCATACTTGAAACCTTTTACCTGAAATTATATCAAGCCGAATCCTATATTTAGTGCCATGAAGCACAGTTACGGATACGGGCTCAGCGAAAGTGTTAAATAAAAATATTTAAATTTCAGTGACACCTCAAGGACCCCTGAGACATTGCCCGCGGACCCTTAGAGGTCTCTTGTTGGTAACCACTGCACTAGACCATTGCGCCTTGTCGGTAAATAATGGTTCAGGTGTTATAGAAATTGGGATATCCATACTCGACTCCCTGTGCCAGCAACGATCGTGTTAAGTAGGTTGTGCAGTTGTTGGACAGAAGCGGTTTCAACTAGTTTCAATCTGATAGAAGGCTTGCAGTGGCGTCTAGATCAAATACTTTGTGATTAAATGCAATCATATCAGGCTGTGGACAGACGGCTTTGTAACAACAGCTGATTGAAATGCGTAGAACTCTTGGAGCCGCTAATGCAAATTTATAGAGCCACTGCTTGAGTTAGTTTGCTTGATTAAACGGGCCATTGAACCAATTTTTAACAACTGAACTAGTGACTCTAAAGATGAACGAGGCAATTTGTTCATCAGAAGATAGGTTTTATAACTTAAAGAAACAAAATGTTCGGAAGGGCTTAAATCTTCTGTTCAAAATGGGCTTTTAAAATGCTATAAATATTTTTAGTAAAACTTTGCACAGAAACAAAACAATATACAAAAAATCAAACACAAACTATTAGTATAAACTAAAAGGAAATGTATCTCCTGTGAATCATATTAAAAAAAAACATAAAATATTTATTATGTCTCCCTTATATAAATACGTACTTAATTAAACATATTTGCAAAAAGGAAATGATATTTGTTGAATAAACAATATAGGTTATAAATTTTTAATTTAAATTTTCAGGATGGTAACAAAAATAACAACATAAATAATAATAATAAAAATAACAACAATTAGAACAGCTAAACCACTTTACAGACTCTAAGAGGTAACATAAGAGGTACTATGTCACAATTTTAATATTTTAATTTTTTACACCTATGTGTCAACGTATAAATCGAAAGAAATTGTACAATTTTAAACTTTAGACTTTAGGACACATTGTTTATTTCTTTCAATCACTTATTAAGTATATATAGGCCTATATATATATATATATAGACTATATATATATATATATATATATATATATATATATATATATATATATATATATATTAAAACAACATAGGTTATTCAAATACAAGAATATTTATTAATTTATATTCAAAGCTTTTCGTTGGTAAACAGTACCAACATCATCAGTAATGAAAATTACAATAATGTAAGCTATAGGCCTAAAACATATGTTAAATTAGAAATAGAATTGTTGCTAAATTTATACAAATTGCCAAATTTATTTTGTTGCTGTAACATTATAGACATTGAATATAGTATCAAATTTAGAATGTATTTGTATTTGTTCTTTTATTAATTTATTATTATTATTATTGTGTTTATATATTTCGAATGCTTCATATATATTCATTCTTAATCCCTTATTAATTTCTTTTATAAGTTTCATATTTTCTATATTTGGAAATTAGTGCTTATTATTAATACAATGATTTGCGAAATTTGATTTATATATTTCTGGATTAATATAGGCATTCAAATGTTCTATGATATATATATATATATATATATATATATATATATATATATATATATATAGATCATGCAAGCTAGATCTTTTCTTTATCTAGATCATGCAAGTGTGATAACGTACCCCGTGTGTGGGCTACTTTGTCACAAGGCAAAGGTATTTTATAACATGTATTTTAAATGTAGTTTATCTAGGGGGATAAAAGACAACTTTTAAAGTTGTAATCAACATTTAATTACACGTTTAAAGTTTTAAAGCCAATGCAACCAGCTGGACCGTCTGTTACGAAGAGTCCTTTATAATTCACATGGGAACACACAAAAAGTGCTACAGCCACAGCATTATTCACCGGCGATTCTCTTTCTGTCGTAGCCTGGGCACCGACTTATACACAGGCTATAGACATCTGTTGGTCGGAACTTGTGGCGTTGCATCACAGTCGACAGCTTATCAAAGAATTTCGATACATATGCTTTGTTAAGGCTTGTGGCACGTGCTAAGCTTGTAGCTTGTGGTATACGCAAAGACAATGCTACATGACGTTTTAGAAAACCAGTAAACCAATCTGGTCCTACTATATGAATATTACATCACCTCAATGCCAGTTTTTCTTCTAATGATCTCCCAGAACTATAAAATAAATGTCGTACTTCTTTTGGTGATAAACCAAAATAAATATCACACTCTAGTTTTAGGTATACTTCTAATATTACTTTCTCACAGCCACTAATGACACTATGACCTTGCGAATGACCTAAACCGATACTGCAGGTCCCTGTTTGTATTTGACCCGAAGTAAGTTACTTAGCAAATCATTCGAGAGCTTTGTAGTTTACATTAAACTCCACAGCCACTTCTGGCAATGGCAGAGTTTTCCTCTCTTTTAAGTGGTTGTGCGGCCGGCATCATAAAATGAACGTTTACCGCAACTCTATTTGTCTCGTTATAATTCTAACCATTGTGACAAGGTGCCCGCGTGACGAATTACGAACTAATTCCGAGTAGCCAAGCACTGAGGAAGGCGAGATCATCGCCGAAACTTGTCTGTTGTATTTGTTCGCCAAACTAGTGTATTTGTTTGTTAAAAACTTATTTTTGGGGAGATTTTGATTAAACTATTTTGTGTTTTACCGTTGTGAATTGCGCATTATTGGTTGTGCATTTTCGTCCAGGGTTCTCCCTCCAATAGCTACATTTGTGAACTCAATTTTCAAAAAAAGTAATCTATATTTATAAAAATGAATTTTTGTGTGTATGTATGTATGTGAGTATTTATGTATCTTATGGACGCCTAAACGGCTGATCAGAAGTTTATGAAGTTTAGAGGGATTGTTTGACATATTCCCAGGACGGTTCATGTGAAGTTTGGTTCAGATCCATCCACAGGGCTCTGCCCCAAAGTCTTAGGGGGTCCAAAACTGATGTTTTATGTGAGTTTGTATGTATCCTATGGTCGCCAAAACCGCTGAACATAAGTTATTGAAATTTGAAAAGACTTTTTTAAAATATTCCCAGGGTAGTTCATGTAATCTTGTGCAGATCCATCCACAGGCCTCCGCCCTAGAGACTTAAGTTTGTTCAAAAACTGATGTATGTATCTTATGGGAGCCTAAACCGATGATCAGAAGCTTGTGAAGTTTAGAGGGATTGTTTGACATATTCCCAGGATTGTTCGTTTGAGTTTTGGTGTAGATCCATTAATAGGGTTCCGCCCGAGCGGCTTAGGATGGTTCAAAAACCGATGTATGTATGTATGTGCGTATGTATGAATCTTATCGAAGTCAAAACAACTGAACAGATATTAATTAAATTTGGAGAGATTTTGTTATCATTCGGGCGTAGATCCATTCACAGGGCGCCTCCCCAGAGACTTAGGATGGTTCAAAAACCAATGTTTTTATGTATGTATCTTGTACGCCTAAACCACTGAACATTTTAATGACATTTGGAGAGATTGTTCAACATATTTTCATGATGGTTTTATGTGTAGTTTGGTGTAGCATTTACAGGGCTCTGCCCCAGTGGCTTACGATGGTTCAAAAACTGATATATATATATATAATGTGTGTGTGTGTGTGTGTGTGTGTAGGCCTATATGTATTTAGATTATTATTAGGTTAGATTTGAAAATATTCCTTTTTTCAAATAAGATATCATGACCCTACAAAATAATCTGAATGTATTACATCCCCATTACGAATTTTGGGTTTTATAAACTAACTGGCAAATGCGACGGTTATTGATTAAGGCTGTGGGCATACGGAAGGCAACTGGTGATCGCAACGCAACGTAAACTTGAGTTGCTATTAGTAAAGTTGCATGTCGGTTTAAACGATTGTTCATATAAAATTGCTACTTCAGTTGTCAGTTATGTCGTCGTCAGAGGAAGATGGCGTCATTGTTAATATTTTAAGAAAGATGAAGAAATAAATATCAACTGCAGAAAGATTAACTATAACATTGAGAGAAGGTTAATTGCTCGTTTATGTATTTCTTTTTATGTATAACTGCAAAACTTAAAATAACATTACATTACAATGAAATAAAAAGTAGTTTTTAAACAAATGAGATTTTATAGATCAAGTGCCAATTTTATATATTTTTAAAACATTGCTGGTAATCATTTATAGACTATCGTATTAAAGTTGTTCGATACACATATCATGACCAGAACCAGCAATATTTTGTTTTTCTGACACACTATAGCAGTATAATAAAAGACTATTCATAGAAACCGAAACACAAAAAGTACAAATAAAAATAAATATTATTTAAATACGGGAGCACTCTTGAGAAACGCATACACAACACAACAAATACTGCTGGCAACTGAGAAACTGAGCAACGAGTTTAAAGCATGTCGTGATCGGAGCAACTCTAGTTTCCGTGTCGCTCGCTAGTCGCGTTGCTATCACTTCTCTATGAATATGTGCATTCAACTCTGTATACTGTGAAAAATCAACTCAAGTTTGCGTTGCGTTGCCGTCACCAGTGGGCTTCTGTATGTCTGCAGTCTAACAGATCAAATATACCAAGTTTAGTGGTGATTATGAATATTCACTGGATTAATCACTTTTACCGTAACATAAGCACACTACTCAATTCCAACACTAGTTTTCATTAAAGGTCATATATGTTTCTCTAACAATGTTTCCTTGTAAACTAATCATACACTCTAACAGTAAAAATTGAAATATCGTACAAAATATATTGAACTTTAAATATTTAATATTTAAAATTGTTTCTTAGAATGAATTGTCTCCTACATTTTATAAGAAATTGTAATTTTTCCCTATTATTGCTTATGGATTACCTTTAAAGATAGCTTTGTTTCAGAAACGTGTATGATAAATTAATGAATTAAAGTGTCACTAGAATTGAGTTGCTTGTAGAACTTTCTCATTCAGTAGGCCTACAGGAAATTGATTAGCATAATAGTTTTAAATCGATTTTAGGTTTTCGTATTTAAAAAATATATACTTTGCATTTATGGAAAATAAGCCCATAAACCATATGTTATAGAGTGTTTATTTAACTAAAACAAGAAAAATATTGATTTTTTAAAAGAAGTTAACTTTTGCAACCTATAGTTTAACTCTTTTAAAATTGAATTCGTACAAACATACTATTTAAGCTGTTAAAATTTGAATAATAGTTCTCCTATTACGTCATTTCTTGCAATGGAGCTATATATAAATTACCATTTTGATGCTTTAACAGTTAACATTATATAGTAAGGTTTAAGTCATAGTTTTATATTAGAAGGGACCTTCGGGTTGTTAAATTTAATACTTGAATTTTAATAACACTACTTAGTTAGCTTTACCATCTGGTAGAGATTTGGAGGATGTGTGGCACATTCTAGGGAGGATTAGGATAAACGAATCTCCAGAGGTGGGGTGGGTCATGGTTCGCGTAAGAAATATCACATTTATGAAGGAAACTTCGTGTCTCGGCTTCAACAGAGCAATACGCATTATAACTTCTTTATATTTATTTTGTATTAAAACGTTTTTTTGTATTAATGTAATATTTGAAAATGATTTAACTTTCAACAAACACAAAACACTGATTTTCCTAGTATTGACGATCAGCAAGTACTACTACCTTAGACAGATAGAAAAGGGTTGTAAAGAGACACAGGATTAAGATGTGTATATGAAAGCTCTTGGTGGAGGATATATAGTCGGAGCATGGTATCACTTATGGAGGACCATGTACCTGAAGTAGACCTACATACTCTTACACAAAGAGGTAGCCTATCTAGTCACTTCACCCTTGAAACAAGGAGTATATCAAAGAGTATTTGGTTAGTACTAAGAGACATGGTACTGAGAGCAGGGGACAATTATCGTGGGAATGTTTGGTTACCTGAGGTAGACGTACCCCCAGCCCCTTACACAAAGAGGTAGCCTATCTAGTCACTTCACCCTTGAAACAAGGAGTATATCAAAAAGTATTTAGTTAGTACTAAGAGACGTGGTACTGAGAACAGGGGAAAATTATCGTGGGAATCTTTGGTTACCTGAGGTAGACTTACCCCCAACCCCTTACACAAAGATGAAGCCTATCTAGTCACTTCACCCTTGAAACAAGGAGTATATCAGAGAGTATTTGGTTAGTACTAAGAGACGTGGTACTGAGAACAGGGGAAAATTATCGTAGGTATCTTTGGTTACCTGAGGTAGACTTACCCCCAACCTCTTACACAAAGAGGTAGCCTGCCTATCTAGTCACTTCACCCTTGAAACAAGGAGTATATCAAAGAGTATTTGGTTAGTACTAAGAGACGTGGTACTGAGAACAGGGGAAAATTATCGTGGGAATCTTTGGTTACCTGAGGTAGACTTTACTTCACCCTTGAAACAAGGAGTATATCAAAGAGTATTTAGTTAGTACTAAGAGACGTGGTACTGAGAACAGGGGAAAATTATCGTGGGAATCTTTGGTTACCTGAGGTAGACTTCACTTCACCCTTGAAACAAGGAGTATATCAAAGAGTATTTAGTTAGTACTAAGAGACGTGGTACTGAGAACAGGGGAAAATTATTGTGGGAATCTTTGGTTACCTGAGGTAGACTGCACTCAATCTGGATAAGGAAAGGGGCCTATATATATATTTAAAATGTCGACTTACTTAATAGTGAGTATAACTAACTATAAGCTATAAAAAATGTAGCATATACACAGGAGAATTTTTTATTCTTTTAAAAACCATATTCATTTAGGACACTTAGATCAAATTTTCATGAATATTCTAGACTTTAACAGCATACATAAGAAAGAAAACTAGGTAGACAGACAAAAGGGTAGTTTCGAGTACTAAACAAGAAACAAACAGAAATAATTAAATGTAGATTAAAAGTGAAAAAAATGAAGCTCTTGAACAAAAAAGAGTACTTTAAATGAAAAAATAAGGTGTAAGAACGACATGTAAGCAGCATGGGTAAGAATAGAAAGTCATGAAATGGTTTGAAAAGAGAGAGTAAAAAAACAAGGACGAATGGAAGGCGTATTAGGTTAGTACTAAAAAAGGACATAACGATACCCTGATACCGAGAACAGGGGAAAATTATTGTGGGAATGTTTGCTTACCTGAGGTAGATTGCACTCAATCTGGAAAAATGTGTCTACGCTATATTTATTTAAAGTATGGAACTTCTTAAGTAAGAATCATAATTATCTATAAGCTATAAAAAAGTATCGTATAAATAAGAGATTATTTTTATTTTTTTTATAAACATTATTCGTCCAGGACACTCAGATCAGGTTTTCGTGAACATTCTAGACTTAAACAGCAAACATAAGAAAGTTCTTAAGTTTGTCCTCTACTGTTTATAATACTGTGGTAAAAATAGAAAATAGTTTCAAAGTAATTTACAGAACTCTTGTTTCTGTCTCGGTTAAAGGGAATGTGCTGGAAGAAAGTTGAGATATATTATTGATGTGATATTTTATATAGTAGTAATAAATGTTCTAAAAAAATGGGTTACAGCCAATCAGACTGCTGTAAAAAACACATTTTCTGCTAATTTTAATATACAGGAGTAAAACTAGTAAATTGGGGAAAAAACTATGAATAAAGTAAAATCAGCAGAAATTTAGGTTGATAAAAAAAAGATTTTAAGAAAAGATAGAGTAGGCCAATGATGAATTGGTGGTAGAAATATTCCTGGGTAGCATCCTTACAATAGACAATTAACTGGACACGACTACAGTCCTATGTTCACATAAGAGGATGAATATTCATGAATATTTTAGACTTTAACAGATGAAAGAAAAATAGGTAGACAGACAAAAGTGTTGTTTTGAGTACTAAACAAGAAACAAACTGAGAGAGTTAAATGTAGAATGAAAGTGACGAAAATGAAGCAGGAACAAAAAAGTACATTAAAAGAAAAAACGAGGTGTATGAACGACATGTAACGACCATGGGTTATGAAATTATTGAAAAAAAACAAAACCTATACAAATCCAAGAAGAAAATGTAGAAAAGGCGGGATGAAGGAAACAGCTAGAAGTAAAGAAAAAGATAATAAAAGATACTGTGGCGGACGTGCAATGGTAGGTCCTTGTAGTAATGGAGATAATTTGAAAAAAAATTCAATTTTACCTTTAAAAAAATATTGTAAAGTCTTTCTATTCTGCTTCTAAACATAATTAACTGTTAAGGGAATGTTCATTTTATAATTGTTCACTTTTATTTAGTATGTTTGACTTATGTTTGTCCTCTACTGTTTATAATACTGCCAAAAATATTTTTAAAAAGGTATAAAAAGTTTACAGAACTTTTGTTTCTGTATTTGTTAACGAGAATATTCTGGAGTAAAATGAAAGGGGAAATTGATCATTGATCTGGAAGTTTATAATGTGGTGATAAATGTTTTTTTAAAAATGGGTTACAGCCAACCAGACTGATGTAGAAACATACTTTCTGCTAATTCTAACTGTGAAACTAGTAGCCTAAGTTGGCAAAAAGAGCTCTGAGTGAATTAAAATTAGCAGAAAATTAGTTTCATGAAAAGAAATTTTGAGGAAAAGATAGAGTAGGCCAATGATAAAGTGGTGGTAGGAATATTCTTGGGTAGCATCCTTACAGCAGTTGAAAAACTCTGTTTTTTTTTACTTATTCAAAAACCTATTTAGACGAAACGTAATTATTTAAAACCCAACTTGTTGGGCAAGTGTTTACAAGCCACAGTTTTAATGTTTTGAGATTTCAATAATCCCTCTTTATAATTTATTTCTGCAAATAAAATATTGAAATTACAATTTGTTATTAAATGTAATACATAACAGGGAAATATTAACTGATTAATTTATAACTATATCATTTAAAAGTTAATAATACATAATTAGTATCATTGACATATTATTACAATAGAAAATATTTGTTGCAAAAAACCTATTTTATAATAATAATAACCTTTGACATGAATTATGTAATAATAAATTTAAATATAATTGTAAGTAATAAATACTTTAAAATGTTTCATATTATGTGTAATTCAAAATTGTAATTTTATTACCTGTATAGTATTTACACAAATAAACCCTGATATATCTCAGAGATAATTGAAATATGAAAACTATAAAGATGATAAGCCTATGTTTATTTTCACTTTTCAACATACACCAAATGTCCAACAAAGTCGTTGCTATAATAATGACTTAGAAAATATTTTTGGGTGAAAAATACAAGATAATTAGGTAAAAAATACCTTTTAAACACCATTAGTAGACTCTATATACTCAATAGCTTGTGATAAATATGTATGATATTAGGAGTGCGAGCACTGTAATTTGTAACTAATTATAGACATTAATTAGAGTAAAACAATGGTAATAATGAGATTTTAGTACATTTGTTAGTATGTTGTTATTAACAATATTCTAACTAACCTAACAAGAAGCAACTTTTTACTTGGATATTACTTAAGTCTTTAGTGACCTACCTATGGTAAAACTGATGGTTCGGACGCATCCACCGGTTTTTCTTCCAAATTTCTCTTTTCGTTGCTAAAAACACAATGAGTTGGGCAATTTTCGAAAACTTAGATAAAAAAACCACTGTCAACTTATAAAACACAGCATGTAGTCTCTGAATAACATAAATTATCTAAATATTTGTAGAGTAAATGTTTTAAAAGGAAAACAAAAAATACAACTGATAACAAGGCGCGCAGTAAAGAGTGTAAGAAGAAGATTCGTATTAAATTGATTTTATTTGTAAAGTGTCGCCAGTATTGTTGCGAAGCTTGCAAATGGAGGGGGGTAAATCAGAGGGCGGGGGGAAGACAGACCAATAAACGTTATAGAGTAATTCAAACAAATTTTTCCCAAACAAATTGCTCCTGAATATGATCTTCAGGCGGGGGAACACGAATATATCGTGATGTCCCTTGTTATTAGCCGAAACCTATTATTTAACTAATTTCTCAATAAAGTTAGTAACGTTTATAGCGGCGATAAGTAAATGTTATGTTGCTCCGGTACGGCAAATGTGTGAGTCTGTTCTCCATACAAATGCTCTCAATTAGCGTTCGCTAATGAAATCTGAAAAATAGCCTTGCTCATAAAATAATGGCAAGTATAAAATACGTCCCAGACACAAATTACTAAACCTTCGACGGTAACACTAGCTTTTGGTTATAATAGTTAACACAGGGTCTCCTAGACCCCAGTTGTATTTCCTCCTGTATAATGAAACCAGGCATAAGAAAACAATATTTATAGGCTGCAATTAGTTATTTCATTAACAAAGTTAACAATAGCTGTATAAAACCACTGTGGCGTAATGTTTAACATAAATAAATGAAACCTCTAAACCACAAATAACTTTTTCCTTTTATTTAAAACCTAATGTACATTTCGATTGCATAGCAATCATCCTCAGAAGTAATTGACAAAAAACGTTTATATTGTAAATTATCTCTGAGGGTGATTGCTATGCAATCGAAATGTACATTAGGTTTTAAATAAAAGTAAAAAGTTATTTGTGGTTTAGAGGTTTCATTTATTTATATAAAATAAATAGTAAAGTTTTATACAGTCGAACGATAAATGTAGACAACATAGATTGTTAGAAGTTGTATTAAGTATTAAAAAACGCCATTTTTTAAATGTTTTTTTAAAACTTGAGAAGACATGACAGAGATAAAGAGGTATACAAAGAAAACAAAGGAAAGTTAGGAGAGCAGTAATAATAGAAAAAATGTGCAGTTGGGACCAACAATGTCGAGAGATGGAGAGACACACATCGGGGGGAAGAAGGTTCGCTGAGGGGTGGAAATTTGTCAACAAGATAAGAACCGAAGTAAACAGTGCAAGAATCCAAAATATACCAGTAGAATATCCAAAATATACCATTGTCTGTATATTTCATTTTATTTTAACATCTAAGATGTTAAAATTTTTATATCCCTCATTTTCAAATTGAATGTATATTTTTGTATGCATTTTCGTTTTTATGGTGAATATCATTATGGCAACTGACCCATGGTCGATAGTTAATATAGGCAGGATAAAGGAAAGAGGATTAAACTTTCTGATAGAAGATATAAAGGAGATGAGGGCATCACATTAGCATAGGAAGAACATTTTAAGAAAATACTAACAAAGGTTGAGCAGAATTCATGAAAGGGAATATGCGAATAGAAATAGGAGAGCCGTTGAAATAAATTTGAACAGAGTATAAGGAGATGTTGAGCAGCTGAAGAATAGAAAATCAAGTGGATCATGAAAAATGAGCGCGGAAATGATTAAAAACGGCACGGATAAATTCAGAAGAATGATTATGAGCTTTCTAAATAGACGCTTACGAGGAAATCTTACACCAGAAGAATGGAAAACGGGATACATGACAGGAATATAGAAACAGAAAGAAGACAGGCATAAATGCGATAATTATCGCGGCATAGCGGTAACAGTTACTCTGGGCCGGGTGTATGGAAGAATACTTAGAGACATTATAGAAGAGGAATATCAAATGAAAGAGGAAGAACAACCGGGATTTCGGACAAGTAGATCGTGCACAGGTAACCTATTTGTACAAAACAAATTATAGAAATTATAATTATGTAATTATAGAAAACAAATTAAAGATTAGCGACAAAACAGAAAAGTGCATATGTTATTCTTGAATTTATTAAAGGCATAAGTATGATAATTTACCTAGCGTGAAATTATGGGAACTTAAACCCTACGAAGAACCATAACGTAATCAAAGATGTCCCAGAAAATTAAAAGGACTCAAATATTAAGATCAAACTGCGAGGAAAAGTGTCATGAGGATTTCCTGTGTCGGAGTAACTGAGACAAGGGTGCTGCCTCTCCGACTATCTTCAAAATATAGGCCTATGTGGACAAAGTACTCCATAACTGGAAAACAAAATTCAGGAGGGTAGAGCTCCAAATAAACTACATAAATGACATTACAATTTACAAATGACCAAGTCATTAAAGCTCAAGAAAGAGAAGACTTTGAATACATGACACGAAAAATGATAGAAGAATACAAAAACGGAGCCATGCAAATCAATATAGATAACACTAAATACATGTGCGTTGAAGACCCCATGGAAACTAACTTGGTGTTGGAAAAGAGAAGAAATTAAAATTTAGGAGTCAAAACCTACAAATCCCTAGGAGTGGAAATAACAAAGAATGGTAAAGAAAAAGAAGAAATAAAACAGAGGAATTCAGGAACGAAAAACAGTAAAAAAACTGAATGGAATATGGTGAAACGAAGAAATAAGAAGAGGATGGAAAAAACGAATATATAACACCATAGTAAAAAGTACCTTGACGCGGAGTATCATAAACGGGGGTAATATCCCAAGCAGACAAGAGTAGGATTAACACAGTAGAAATGGACGCTCTTAGGAGATCATGTCAAATGTCTAGACGAGATCATAGAACTAATGAAATTGTTAGACATGAAAAGGAAGAAGGAGATAGTCGTAGTGGACATTCAGAGGAGACAGCTGATAATGTTCGGGCATGTAAAGAGGATGCCGGAGGGAAGATTAAAGAGAGTTACTTTGGTATAAACACCACCGGAGAGAAAAAGAAAGGGAAAATACAGACTAAAACCATGAGAAGAAACCATCAATAAATCCATAAGTGAAACTACTACTAATTTGTTTCTTTTCCAAATCGTTATTAAACTCATAGCCGACCTCGACTATGTAGGTGTCAATACCTAACGGATGGCATGTTAGTATTGTTAGAGATACTGTTTAAGTTCTCAAGTTTAATGACGACTTGGAAGGAGATACAAATTATTAGTAGAAATTTGAACTGATAAACTGGAAATTCTTGAATCATTAAGATAACCGCCTTTATATTCTAAACAATTTATTATAAATGACAAACTAGTGAAATAAAATAATTTTTATAATAGAAACTGGCATTGGCGCAGCTAGAAAACTATTTCAGGGTGGATGACACATCAGAGGCTGTTCCATACCTCTTTCTAGCACAAGGGGACCGGTAATACTCTCCTGTAAAATAATCCCATGGTGGTGGTTACAACCATCAGAGGCTGTTCCATACCTACTTCCAGCGCAAGGGGACCGGTGATATTTTCCTGGAAAATTAATTCGTGGCGGCGGTTACAACCATCAGAGTCTTTTCCATACCTCTTTCTAGCAAAAGGAGACCGGTGATACTCTCCTGTAAAATTATCCCATGGCGGTGGTTACGACCATCAGATTCTGTACCATACCTACTTCCAGCAAAAGAGGACTGGTGATACTCTCCTGTAAAATTATCCCGTGGCGGTGATTACGACCATCAGATTCTGTACCATACCTACTTCCAGCACAAGAGGACTGGTGATATTTTCCTGGAAACATATTCCGTGGCGGCGGTTACGACCATCAGAGACTTTTTCCATACCTACTTCCAGCACAAGGGGACCGGTGATACTCTCCTGTAAAATTATCCCGAGGCGGTGATTACGACCATCAGATTCTGTACCATACCTACTTCAAGCACAAGAGGACTGGTGATACTCTCCTGTAAAATTATCCCGTGGCGGTGATTACGACCATCAGATTCTGTACCATACCTACTTCCAGCACAAGAGGACTGGTGATACTCTCCTGTAAAATTATCCCGTGGCGGTGATTACGACCATCAGATTCTGTACCATACCTACTTCCAGCACAAGGGGACCGGTGATACTCTCCTGTAAAATTACCCCGTGGCGGCGGTTGCGACCATCAGAGTCTTTTCCATACCTACTTCCAGCACAAGAGGACTGGTGATACTCTCCTGCAAAATTATCCCGTGGCGGTGATTACGACCATCAGATTCTGTACCATACCTACTTCCAGCACAAGAGGACTGGTGATACTCTCCTGTAAAATTATCCCGTGGCGGTGATTACGACCATCAGATTCTGTACCATACCTACTTCCAGCACAAGAGGACTGGTTATACTCTCCTGTAAAATTATCCCGTGGCGGTGATTACGACCATCAGATTCTGTACCATACCTACTTCCAGCACAAGGGGACCGGTGATACTCTCCTGTAAAATTATCCCGTGGCGGCGGTTACGACCATCAGAGTCTTTTCCATTCCTACTTCCAGCACAAGAGGACTGGTGATACTCTCCTGTAAAATTATCCCGTGGCGGTGATTACGACCATCAGATTCTGTACCATACCTACTTCCAGCACAAGAGGACTGGTGATACTCTCCTGTAAAATTATCCCGTGGCGGTGATTACGACCATCAGATTCTGTACCATACCTACTTCCAGCACAAGGGGACCGGTGATACTCTCCTGTAAAATTATCCCGTGGCGGCGGTTACGACCATCAGAGACTTTTCCATACCTACTTCCAGCACAAGAGGACTGGTGATACTCTCCTGTAAAATTATCCCGTGGCGGTGATTACGACGATCAGATTCTGTACCATACCTACTTCCAGCACAAGAGGACTGGTGATACTCTCCTGTAAAATTATCCCGTGGCGGTGATTACGACTATCAGATTCTGTACCATACCTACTTCCAGCACAAGGGGACCAGTGATACTCTCCTGTAAAATTATCCCGTGGCGGTGATTACGACCATCAGATTCTGTACCATACCTACTTCCAGCACAAGAGGACTCGTGATACTCTCCTGTAAAATTATCCCGTGGCGGTGATTACGACCATCAGATTCTGTACCATACCTACTTCCAGCACAAGGGGACCGATGATACTCTCCTGTAAAATTATCCCGTGGCGGTGATTACGACCATCAGATTCTGTACCATACCTACTTCCAGCACAAGGGGAACGGTGATACTCTCCTGTAAAATTATCCCGTGGCGGTGATTACGACCATCAGAGTTTTTTCCATAACTACTTCCAGCACAAGGAGACCGGTGATACTCTCCTGTAAAATTATTCCGTGGCGGCGGTTACGACCATCAGTGTATTTTCCATACCTACTTCCAGCACAAGGGGACCGGTGATACTCTCCTGTAAAATTATCCCGTGGCGGTGATTACGACCATCAGATTCTGTACCATACCTACTTCCAGCACAAGTGGACTGGTGATACTCTCCTGTAAAACTATCCCGTGGCGGTGATTACGACCATCAGATTCTGTACCATACCTACTTCCAGCACAAGAGGACCGGTGATACGCTCCTGTAAAATTATCCCGTGGCGGTGATTACGACCATCAGATTCTGTACCATACCTACTTCCAGCACAAGAGGACTGGTGATATTTTCCTGGAAACTCATTCCGTGGCGGCGGTTACGACCATCAGAGTCTTTTCCATACCTCTTTCTAGCACAAGGGGACTGGTGATACTCTCCTGTAAAATTATCCCGTGGCGGTGATTACGACCATCAGATTCTGTACCATACCTACTTCCAGCACAAGAGGACTGGTGATACTCTCCTGTAAAATTATCCCGTGGCGGTGATTACGATCATCAGATTCTGTACCATACCTACTTCCAGCACAAGAGGACTGGTGATACTCTCCTGTAAAATTATCCCGTAGCGGTGATTACGACCATCAGATTCTGTACCATACCTACTTCCAGCACAAGAGGACTGGTGATACTCTCCTGTAAAATTATCCCGTGGCGGTGATTACGACCATCAGATTCTGTACCATACCTAATTCCAGCACAAGAGGACTGGTGATACTCTCCTGTAAAATTATCCCGTGGCGGTGATTACGACCATCAGATTCTGTACCATACCTACTTCCAGCACAAGAGGACTGGTGATACTCTCCTGTAAAATTATACCGTGGCGGTGATTACGACCATCAGATTCTGTACCATACCTACTTCCAGCACAAGAGGACTGGTGATACTCTCCTGTAAAATTATCCCGTGGCGGTGATTACGACCATCAGATTCTGTACCATACCTACTTCCAGCACAAGAGGACTGGTGATACTCTCCTGTAAAATTATCCCGTGGCGGTGATTACGACCATCAGATTCTGTACCATACCTACTTCCAGCACAAGAGGACTGGTGATACTCTCCTGTAAAATTATCCCGTGGCGGTGATTACGACCATCAGATTCTGTACCATACCTACTTCCAGCACAAGAGGACTGGTGATACTCTCCTGTAAAATTATCCCGTGGCGGTGATTACGACCATCAGATTCTGTACCATACCTACTTCCAGCACAAGAGGACTGGTGATACTCTCCTGTAAAATTATCCCGTGGCGGTGATTACGACCATCAGATTCTGTACCATACCTACTTCCAGCACAAGAGGACTGGTTATACTCTCCTGTAAAATTATCCCGTGGCGGTGATTACGACCATAAGGGTCTTTTCCCTACCTACTTCCAGCACAAGGGGACCGGTGATACTCTCCTGTAAAATTATCCCGTGGCGGTGATTACGACCATCAGATTCTGTAACATACCTACTTCCAGCACAAGAGGACTGGTGATACTCTCCTGTAAATTTATCCCGTGGCGGTGATTACGACCATCAGAGTCTTTTCCATACCTACTTCCAGCACAAGGGGACTGGTGATACTCTCCTGTAAAATTATCCCGTGGCGGTGATTACGACCATCAGATTCTGTACCATACCTACTTCCAGCACAAGAGGACTGGTGATACTCTCCTGTAAAATTATCCCGTCGCGGCGGTTTCGACCATCAGAGCCTTTTCCATACCTCTTTCTAGCACAAGAGGACTGGTGATACTCTCCTGTAAAATTATCCCGTGGCGGTGATTACGACCATCAGATTCTGTACCATACCTACTTCCAGCACAAGAGGACTCGTGGTACTCTCCTGTAAAATTATCCCGTGGCGGTGATTACGACCATCAGATTCTGTACCATACCTACTTCCAGCACAAGGGGACCGATGATACTCTCCTGTAAAATTATCCCGTGGCGGTGATTACGACCATCAGATTCTGTACCATACCTACTTCCAGCACAAGGGGAACGGTGATACTCTCCTGTAAAATTATCCCGTGGCGGTGAGTACGACCATCAGAGTTTTTTCCATAACTACTTCCAGCACAAGGAGACCGGTGATACTCTCCTGTAAAATTATTCCGTGGCGGCGGTTACGACCATCAGTGTATTTTCCATACCTACTTCCAGCACAAGGGGACCGGTGATACTCTCCTGTAAAATTATCCCGTGGCGGTGATTACGACCATCAGATTCTGTACCATACCTACTTCCAGCACAAGTGGACTGGTGATACTCTCCTGTAAAACTATCCCGTGGCGGTGATTACGACCATCAGATTCTGTACCATACCTACTTCCAGCACAAGAGGACCGGTGATACGCTCCTGTAAAATTATCCCGTGGCGGTGATTACGACCATCAGATTCTGTACCATACCTACTTCCAGCACAAGAGGACTGGTGATACTCTCCTGTAAAATTATCCCGTGGCGGTGATTACGACCATCAGATTCTGTACCATACCTACTTCCAGCACAAGAGGACTGGTGATATTTTCCTGGAAACTCATTCCGTGGCGGCGGTTACGACCATCAGAGTCTTTTCCATACCTCTTTCTAGCACAAGGGGACTGGTGATACTCTCCTGTAAAATTATCCCGTGGCGGTGATTACGACCATCAGATTCTGTACCATACCTACTTCCAGCACAAGAGGACTGGTGATACTCTCCTGTAAAATTATCCCGTGGCGGTGATTACGATCATCAGATTCTGTACCATACCTACTTCCAGCACAAGAGGACTGGTGATACTCTCCTGTAAAATTATCCCGTAGCGGTGATTACGACCATCAGATTCTGTACCATACCTACTTCCAGCACAAGAGGACTGGTGATACTCTCCTGTAAAATTATCCCGTGGCGGTGATTACGACCATCAGATTCTGTACCATACCTAATTCCAGCACAAGAGGACTGGTGATACTCTCCTGTAAAATTATCCCGTGGCGGTGATTACGACCATCAGATTCTGTACCATACCTACTTCCAGCACAAGAGGACTGGTAATACTCTCCTGTAAAATTATACCGTGGCGGTGATTACGACCATCAGATTCTGTACCATACCTACTTCCAGCACAAGAGGACTGGTGATACTCTCCTGTAAAATTATCCCGTGGCGGTGATTACGACCATCAGATTCTGTACCATACCTACTTCCAGCACAAGAGGACTGGTGATACTCTCCTGTAAAATTATCCCGAGGCGGTGATTACGACCATCAGATTCTGTACCATACCTACTTCCAGCACTAGAGGACTGGTGATACTCTCCTGTAAAATTATCCCGTGGCGGTGATTACGACCATCAGATTCTGTACCATACCTACTTCCAGCACAAGAGGACTGGTGATACTCTCCTGTAAAATTATCCCGTGGCGGTGATTACGATCATCAGATTCTGTACCATACCTACTTCCAGCACAAGAGGACTGGTGATACTCTCCTGTAAAATTATCCCGTGGCGGTGATTACGACCATCAGATTCTGTACCATACCTACTTCCAGCACAAGAGGACTGGTGATACTCTCCTGTAAAATTATCCCGTGGCGGTGATTACGACCATCAGATTCTGTACCATACCTACTTCCAGCACAAGAGGACTGGTGATACTCTCCTGTAAAAATTATCCCGTGGTGGTGATTACGACCAACAGATTCTGTACCATACCTACTTCCAGCACAAGAGGACTGGTGATACTCTCCTGTAAAATTATCCCGTGGCGGTGATTACGACCATCAGATTCTGTACCATACCTACTTCCAGCACAAGAGGACTGGTGATACTCTCCTGTAAAATTATCCCGTGGCGGTGATTACGACCATCAGATTCTGTACCATACCTACTTCCAGCACAAGAGGACTGGTGATACTCTCCTGTAAAATTATCCCGTGGCGGTGATTACGACCATCAGATTCTGTACCATACCTACTTCCAGCACAAGAGGACTGGTGATACTCTCCTGTAAAATTATCCCGTGGCGGTGATTACGACCATCAGATTCTGTACCATAGCTAATTCCAGCACAAGAGGACTGGTGATACTCTCCTGTAAAATTATCCCGTGGCGGTGATTACGACCAGCAGATTCTGTACCATACCTACTTCCAGCACAAGGGGACCGGTGATACTCTCCTGTAAAATTATCCCGTGGCGGTCATTACGACCATCAGAGTTTTTTCCATACCTACTTCCAGCACAAGGGGACCGGTGATACTCTCCTGTAAAATTATTCCGTGGCGGCGGTTACGACCATCAGAGTCTGTAACATACCTACATCCAGCACAAGAGGACTGGTGATACTCTCCTGTAAATTTATCCCGTGGCGGTGATTACGACCATCAGAGTCTTTTCCATACCTACTTCCAGCACAAGGGGACTGGTGATACTCTCCTGTAAAATTATCCCGTGGCGGTGATTACGACCATCAGATTCTGTACCATACCTACTTCCAGCACAAGAGGACTGGTGATACTCTCCTGTAAAATTATCCCGTGGCGGCGGTTACGACCATCAGAGTCTTTTCCATACCTCTTTCTAGCACAAGAGGACTGGTGATACTCTCCTGTAAAATTATCCCGTGGCGGTGATTACGACCATCAGATTCTGTACCATACCTACTTCCAGCACAAGAGGACTGGTGATACTCTCCTGTTAAAATTATCCCGTGGCGGTGATTACGACCATCAGATTCTGTACCATACCTACTTCCAGCACAAGAGGACTGGTGATACTCTCCTGTAAAAATTATCCCGTGGCGGTGATTACGACCATCAGATTCTGTACCATACCTACTTCCAGCACAAGAGGACTGGTGATACTCTCCTGTAAAATTATCCCGTGGCGGTGATTACGACCATCAGATTCTGTACCATACCTACTTCCAGCACAAGAGGACTGGTGATACTCTCCTGTAAAATTATCCCGTGGCGGTGATTACTACCATCAGATTCTGTACCATACCTACTTCCAGCACAAGAGGACTGGTGATACTCTCCTGTAAAATTATCCCGTGGCGGTGATTACGACCATCAGATTCTGTACCATACCTACTTCCAGCACAAGAGGACTGGTGATACTCTCCTGTAAAATTATCCCGTGGCGGTGATTACGACCATCAGATTCTGTACCATACCTACTTCCAGCACAAGAGGACTGGTGATACTCTCCTGTAAAATTATCCCGTGGCGGTGATTACGACCATCAGATTCTGTACCATACCTACTTCCAGCACAAGAGGACTGGTGATACTCTCCTGTAAAATTATCCCGTGGCGGTGATTACGACCATCAGATTCTGTACCATACCTACTTCCAGCAAAAGAGGACTGGTGATACCCTCCTGTAAAATTATCCCGTGGCGGTGA
>JBAIZL010000002.1:117969386-118121886 GCA_036971475.1 Prosapia bicincta | reverse complement strand
ATAGAACAATGGTTAAGTACTTTGTCGCTTTTGCTTAATATTTCTTCCGACTATTGTTCTTTTTTGATATCAACTGAATTTATTCTCTAACCTCACACGTTTATGTTATAATATATATATATATATATATATATATATATATATATATATATATATATGTGTGTGTGTGTGTGTGTGTGTGTGAAGTTATTATATTACTATTGTAAGTAATTTTATCCACCATTAAGTGCAATGATTTTACCTTGAGTAATGAGGCACCTTTCGGTCACTTGACCATTGTCGAATCACTCTGGAGTGATTCGACAATGGTCAAGTGACCGAAAGGTGCCTCATCACTCAAGGTAAAATCATTGGACTTAATGGTAGATAAAATTACTTACAATAGTTATATATTAACTTCATAAAATCAGTGCAACGGAAAAACAATGGATAATGTAAAATATCAAGAATATATATATATATATATATATATATATATATATATATATATCTATATATATATATATATATATATATATATATATATATATATATATATATATATATATAGTGTGAGAGAGAGGGAGGGATGGAGCGATTCTTAATTCCTGCAATCGTCGATTCTAATGGTTAAAGATTTCCATTGATTTCGTCGATTTTCCATTGATTAAAGAGCCGATTCCGATTCCTGTTTTTTTTTTACTTTTAAATATATGTGGGGTGTAGTTTATTGAAAAAACAATTAATTAATTAACTACGTCTTATTTATGTAGTTGCATTGAATAAATTCAACGATTACAGCATATGCCGATTTGAGATAACGAGATACATGTATTACTATTATTTATGATGCAACAACAAATACGACATTAAGCATTTCTGGTGCGTTTGTTTGTCACCGATCTTGTAACTATGCTGTCTCATTCTCACCCGGGCGTGCTCGTCTCTGTCTGTCTCTCTCTCTCTTCACGTCTCTGGTTGCCACCGTTTCATAGATTTCAAAACAAAAAACAAAGAAAAAGTAGTTCCAATTTCTCCAGTTATACAAACTGAAATACCTATTACTGAAGTTATATTGTAATTATGAACTAAAAGTTAAATTTGTAATTTTAAATAAATCTTCACTTTTATTCGATTTGTTTGTCCGCTCTTGTCACTCTGCTGTCTCATTCTAACCCGGGCGTGCTATTCTCTGTTTCTCTCTCTCTCTCTCTCTCTCTTCACGTCTCTGGTTGGCACCGTTTCATACATTTCAAAACAAAAAACAAAGAAAAAGTAGTTCCAATTTCTCCAGTTATACAAACTGAAATACCTATTACTGAAGTTATATTGTAATTGTGAACTGAAGGTCAAATTTGTAATTTTAATTAAATCATCACTTTTATTCGATTTGTTTGTCATACTTTTAAAAATTCCTATTTATAAACCAAGGTTGATCACGGATATTTTATAAGATTTCACCATATGGACAAGATGTTAACTAAATTCATTATTAGAGAATTTCACTTAGGCCTATATAGTTAGAAGAATCGATAATCGACTTCAGAATTGAGAATCGGAAGAAAAATTTTAGAATCGAAAATTTTAGGTACTGTCCCATCACTATATATATATATTACTTCATTCCATGTAATAGTAGATTTTTCATAATATGTATGCTATAAGTTTGAGAAAGTCTGTCAAGTAGAATAGATGTTTATACTCGGTGATTTTCACAGACAGAGAGAAGACTTCACAAAGACATCTGGAACAAAACCAGAAATAAATCTTTAGAACTACATTACAGACACAAATATTTATTCTCGTCCTTAAAAGTCCAGAAATTTTGTATGTGGAAAACCAAGATTTTAAGTCAAAATCTTGAGACAATTACACTTCCTCCGAGTAAGTACGAATTCTTTCACGTAAGAAAATGATATTTCTCTCGAGCTTCTGACACGTTTTACTACCAAGATCACTAAACACAGATATGAAGATTATTTGTAAATATTATTATTCATTCAGTGATTAACAGATTTAAAAAGCATTTATTTTCAATAATAATTTATACAGACAACTGTAACTGATTTAATCCTCGGCCAAATTGTTGAACTGCTTATATATTATAGAAAGATGATAATGGCAACATGGTTGCCGATACATGTTTTTTTTTAATAAAACTTTTGTTGTTGGAATTGAGTATTTATGTAGAGTCTATTGTGTACAATATATTTATTTCACAATTTCTCTAACCATTTCCATTTATGCCGACCTACTTACATTGTTTACTGATTTAGTAAAGATTCTTGTTAAATTAACCTTATTTCGGGTCATAAGGTTACATTTTGGCAGCCTTCAAATTTTTACAACTTCTCATAAATAAATATTTAACTAAATGTATCCTATTTTATCTCATTTATCTTAATAAAACTTTGTTTGTCAAGCAAAAGCTAAAAATATACTATGTATAACTTTTTATTAAACTGAGATTTGATCTTTAAAAATTGCGTAAGTCTTTGATCTTGTAAGTCATGCAATATTGTTGAAAAGTGTAATTATTTCACCATCCTCGGCCAAATTGGTGAACTGCTTATATATTATAGAAAGATGATATATTTGTACATATTTGTGGATATTAAAAATAAATATTTCTCAATAAAATTCTGTTTATTTACACAAAATATAAGAAATTTATGTATACCAAATATTCAGGTAGTACTACTATCAACTGTGACCAATGCACAACCAAACCAAGTGCTTTATGTTGTCTTATTGTTAATTTGTTTCTGTCAACTGTCAATACAAAGCTGAAGTTAATGTAAACCAGTTCGCGGCAGTTAAATCTAGCGCAAGCGATTCTCTGGTTTTTTAATTACTTCCAGCTGCAAAACTTACTAATTGCTGCCCCGTTATTGTTAATTTTAGCCGTTCTTTCGGAAGTACCGGCTTATTATGAACAATGTTAGCTGTTCGCTAAATTTATGGGGCGGAGTTCTTGGCTAAATTATCTCGCTGCTTAGAACAATGAATTAGGGCAAATTACAAGAATTACGTGTGCGGTAGAAACGTTATTTGGATTATTTATTCAATATAATTTTGTTTGAGACGTTTAGTGCAAAATATAAACCTGTGTATAAGTGTGTGTGTGTCTGTGTGTGTGTGTTGTGTGTGTATGTGTGTGTGTGTGTGTGTGTGTGTGTGTGTGTGTGTGTGTGTGTGTGTGTGTGTGTGTGTGTGTGTGTGTGTGTGTGTGTGTGTGTGTGTGTGTGTGTGTGTGTGTGTGTGTGTGTGTGTGTGTGTGTGTGTGTGTGTGTGTGTGTGTGTGTGAGTGTGTGTGTGTGTGTGTGTGTGTGTGTGTGTGTGTGTGTGTGTGTGTGTGTGTGTGTGTGTGTGTGTGTGTTACTCAATCATGTAAAAACTACTGGAACCATTGAACTGTAATTTTACATAGACGTTCTTAGGATCCCTTGTTAACACATAGGCCTATTTGTATTTAGAAATTCCATCAGGGCACCGCCCCACTGGCCTTGAAAGCTCCCTTAACACTCAATTATCTATACTCCATTATATACTTGACCTAGTCAGCCGGTAGAGAATGTGTTTGCAATCACCTGTAAAAGTCACTTTTACACACATTAAAACCGGTCATAGTAAATGTTTGTTGTTATTCATCTTTCAAGGTTAGTTATACTTTACAAATGTCATGTTGCAAGCAGAAGCTTTTCCTTCTCTTGGTTTTTCGAAATAATAATATTTAAGTTTATAGTTTGATATATTTGTTCAGATTTAATTTCAGTAAATTTAATTCTTTTCACATAAATAAAACAAATATGGTCGATTGCTGTTGTATATTTTTTTTATGTATAGGTATGATACCACTGAATCTTCAAGTCCATTTTTGTTATTTTGCTTGCTCACGTTTTTCAAGCGGAAGGAACCTACGTATTTTCATTGAAGAAAACAAAGATGCAAATATTGTTTAAAAGTCTGTTTTATAAAAAATTCTTTTGAGTAAACATGTTCATATTAAAACCTTATTTCAGCAACCTGGAGTCAACTTACTTCATCACGGTTTTGTATTTCGGATTGCAATACGTCCAATACAAACATACGGCAACCTCGTACAATGGACGGATACTATGCAAGTATTGAAACAAATAAGGAAAGTACTCTTAAGGTACAAAATACTCGAAAAGTGAGGTTAAAAAAATAATGTTTAATATTAAAAAAAAACAATCCATTTTGGAGATTCATTTCAAATGAATGTACATAATTCATAAAAACATGTTTATTTTACCGATGATTAATTAAATACCACTGAATAAAAAAGCATAAAATATTAAACTGATATCTGTAATGGTAATGACGTATGGAATTAACACATGTTATGATGAAATATCTGCAAATTAACTGCCGTGTAAAGGCCTTTGTTTGATACTACAGTGTTCTCAACACAGAAGTAGGTTATGTGGCTTACATAACCTAACTTTCATTTTGGATCAAATATTGGTAAGTAATAAATATAAACAGTACGTGGAAGTAAATTTTGGAAAAAATAATTGAAATTCATAATTAGTTTCAAAATCTTTGATAAAAAGTATAGCTTTAAAAGTTCAAAGAGGTACTTGATGTAGATTATTTATGTGTAGAAAGTTGATTGAGTTATGTTGAATTTCTTATTTTCGTTTTATTCTTGAAAGGAGTTACTGTATTATGTACAACGTACAATTACGTATTGAGATTTTTTTATATTACGCTTGTATTTTTTTACTCTCTTTTTTTAATTTCATATAGAAATTTTAGAAAGCCTTTATAGAGTTTTACTTCACTGGTATGACATTTTGCTGACGGTATGTTTCACATTATTATTTCTCTGACGCCATATTTTTAATAATGAAGACCATTAATAAATTTATATTTCAAAAGTAAAAGTTTGCAATAACTCATGTACAAATTAAATTAAATTTTATAATTACGAATGCTAAAAGTTTGTATTTACTTTACTTTGTTTCGTGTTTACTTCGTATTGATGAAAAATACAGTTTAAATAAGAATAAAGTGATTTAAAAGCGTCTCAAAACATTAATAGCGCTTTAAATTTCAAAACAAAACTAATACAAATTATACAGGAATAAACCTCTACCCCATATATTTTTT
Source organism: Prosapia bicincta (assembly GCA_036971475.1). Lineage (NCBI taxonomy): Eukaryota > Metazoa > Arthropoda > Insecta > Hemiptera > Cercopidae > Prosapia > Prosapia bicincta. The sequence goes on along the minus strand of JBAIZL010000002.1, from coordinate 118,116,771 downwards.
TGTCTTTAGGTTTTTGTATATTATTTATTCAATTCCTTCTACTTTCCAACACCCTCCCTACACAGATCATGTACAAATTTTCAAGCGTTAATAAAATACATTTTTATTCATCCAATCAAGTTCAAATAGAATTGTTTAAACCTGGAGTGGATAACAATTGATGTTAATACAGTTTTTCAAATTTTCATTAATTAAAATTTTAAAAAGCATATGTCACAATCGAATTCGAACTGACTAACTAAATGTTTGAAATCCAGCACTTTGGGAGTGATCCAACTTTCCCATTGATATCGATCTGTTATTTAAAAATAAATATGGAATTATAAGAGAAAGGTTCCTTGTAACAATGAAGCCATACAAGAGGTGGATATAATGAGATATTATAAATCACTATCAGCTTCATAAGTTAGAAACGAAAAAAGTTAATAAATAGTAACAAACAAAAATATAATGTATAGACTATATACTGTATAGGGGGGAAGTGGAAAATTGCAGAGAATTTCGCTTTCTGTTTTGCCACTAAATATTGGGAGGCCTGTATACATATTTATATTAATTGTAATTATAAAATAAAATCTAACTCAAATAAAATTTACTTTGTTGACATTAGTAAAAATCGACTTGAAATGTGTGTGTGTGTGTGAGTGTGTGTGTGTGTGTGTGTGTGTGCGCGTGTGCGTGTGTGTGTGTGTGTTTGTGTGTGTGTGTGTGTGTGTGTGTGTGTGTGTGTGTGTGTGTGTGTGTGTGTGTGTGTGTGTGTGTGTATTACTTGTTAATATAAAACCACAGTAGATTATTCCAAATAATTACTGATGCAAAACTAATATAACCGAAACTTACAAAAGCACAGCAACTGAATTTGTGTTATAAAACAGAAACATATTTTATACTAAATCCAATAAATGTACTCGATAACTAATTTACAAACTAGCAACAAAGTAGCCGGTTAGGATATGCTTGGTTGGTAAGAAAAATAGATTGATCAAGCACAACTTCGAATGAAGCTACCTTGAGAAGGCATATGACATGGCATGGAGAAGAAGAATTTTGAACGTATTGAAATCATGGGGTATACAAGGTAACATTCTTGCTTTTGTACAAAATTATTTGAATAACAGGACTTTCCGTGTACGTCTAGGAGGCATATATTCTGATCGTTGCGAACTAGAGAATGGTGTACCACAGGGTGGCGTGTTGAGTGTGACGCTGTTTGACGTTGCCATTAACAGCGTCACTTCAAACGTACAGTCACCGGTCCACTGTTCCTTGTTTGTAGACGATTTTTGTATATATGTGGCTGCTAGAAGTGTGGCAACAGCGTAAGATCCTTACAATTAGTCATTAATAAATTGCAAGAATGGACCAAATCTACGGGCTTCAAGTTTTCGGCTTCGAAGACCCAGTGTATAGCATTTAGTCGTCGCAGGCAACACCATTAACCTAGCCTTTATCTTGATGGTACGCGGCTTCAGACCGCGAATAATGTGAAATTTTTGGGTCTTTTATTGGATAAAAGACTTTCATGGAGTCCACATGTGCGTTATTTGAGGACCCGGTGCAGCAAGATATTGGATATGTTGAGAGTTCTAAGTGGTACAAATTGGGGAGCAGACAGAAATTGTATGCTCCGCTTCTATCGCGCGGTTGTAAGATCGCGCATAGATTACGGCTATATAGGCTATTCATCTGCTCGACCTACGGTTATGAAACTCCTTGATTCAATACATCACGCTGGCCTTAGACTTTCTACTGGTGCTTTTAGATCAAGCCCAATCTCTGCCTTCTAGTGAAAGCTGGAGAACCATCTCTCTCAGTGCGACGTCAAAAGCTACAGATTTCATATTACACTGGTCTTCGAAGGAAACCTAAACATCCGGCATTCAAAACAGTTTTTGATAACCACCTCAACGTTCAACTGCTCCCTTCGGAATAAGAACATTGCGCATTTTTAGCAATCTAAATTTAGAACATCCACCTATATTCGAACGATCATCATGCTACATCCCTCCATGGGTAATACGAATGCTAAACTTTGACTTCTCATTGTCCAGGTACCTGAAACACAATACTCCTGACGTTATTTATCGTCAGGAGTTTTTGCAGATTCAACTAACTCACCAACATACTGTGACTATATTCACAGACGGTTTAAAACTGGATAATGGGATAAGTTGTGCATTTTATACGGAAGGACAAACCTTCACTTACGGATTGCAATCAGCCTGTATCGTTTTTACTGCAGAACTTTATGCAATTTTCCAAGCTTTACGATCAATTCCGTCTGCTACATATAAATATCTTGTATGTTCCGATTCCAAAAATGCTCTCCAGGCTATTCAGGAAATGTACGCTAAGAACCCATTAGTTGGAGACATCTTGTGCTCAATACACAGGCTCCAATTAGGGGGTGGTGTCATTTCCCTGGGTGCCTGGTCACTGCGGAATATTTGGAAACACTAAAGCAGATGAATGTGCAAAATTAGCTACAAGTATGGTACCATCGACACAACGTGTGATGGCATCAGATTTTGTATGCAAAGTTAAAACTATACTATTCTCTGTTTGGAATGAAGAATGGCAAAATGTAAATAGAAACAAGCTGAGGGATATCAAAAATACCGTCCGACCATGGAGGACATCTGTTCGTTCGAATCGTAGGGAGGAAGTGGTGGTTACTCGACTTCGCATCGGTCACTCTTTGTTAACGCATGGAAGGTTGATGCGACATGAGGATCCACCACTATGTCCGTTTTGTAGAAGTAATATTACAATCAAGCATATCCTGCTTGATTGTGATGAGTTGAGCGATTTGTATATACGTTACGATCTTCAAGGTAGTTTAAAGGTGGTTTTAAGGGACGATGTCACGGCTATCGAGGGTGTCATCGTTTTCTTACGCCACCTTAATCTATTTAATAATATTTAAATTATGTATAATTTTAGTTTCATTAGTTTTAGTTAGAATTAGTATTAAACATTTATTTTATTTTGTTTAGTTTGGTTAGTCTTATTTGGTAACATTAATTTCAAATAAAACTTTAGTTAGGCGATGATAACCTTGATAGGTTTTTCGCCTGGAAAAAAAAGAATGAAGCGAGCGGTGACGTACTAAGCTAAGCTATGTCAGTCGATGCGCAAATGGACGTCATCTGCTTCACTTAGCAATGTACCAACTGTACTTTGGTAAACCTATCTTTTGCTATAACAAAATTTAAAGGGATACTTTGTAAGTGTATATAATGCAGTATAGCTGTATAATAGTGAGGTAAAAGAGAGTACGGTAATTCCTAAAAAAATTAAAAGGTAAACAAGTGCGTTTAAAAATAAGTTTTTTTGAATTACGATTACTAACCTACGTTGTAACCACAATTTATGGTTTCATCATTAAAAATCGCTTTATTATAGTTTACCCAATTTTTTGAGTAACGTCGGTCTGTATAAAAAGGAAAATATCTAAGGTGCAGTATAGTAAACGCTTATAAAATTCTTAACTATTGTAATTTTGTATTATTTACAAAGCTGTGTACTTTAAACATTATTTTATACACAATAAAAATGTATGTGAACGCAAAAGTTTTATTTTGGGTTGTATACTACTGCCCTAGCTTTATATTTATCACAAAACAACAAAACTCCAGATTATTTTCTGCTCTGTTTAGTTATGGAAGTACTATATAGACCTAAGTCATTGGTAGAAGTTTAAATTTTAAAATACGCTCAAATAGTCTACTTACGCTAAAGTTCTACTTTGCTTCTCTTCTTATTTGTTGACTTGTAGTAACTATTTATTAAATTAATCGCACGTCTGTTATTATCAATTTCTTAATAAATAAGTTGTCGATATTTAACATGTAAGTACTTTTTTATTTCTCTAATGTGTGTTGCATAAATATATAATTCGTAGGCTATTCAGCTATACTCATTGTCGTTTTTTTGCAATTGTCGCTGTCTTTCTTCTCTCTTTCAACCTCTTATCTACTTTGCCAATCTCCAGAATTTGATCTCCGACTCTTAATAGACTAAGTACTGTATGGAGAATCGTCAGTTGATGTCGATGGTCGAACGATAATTTAGAGTAACACACATATATAACATATGAACAACAAAGATGTAAATTAGCTAATCCTTTTTGCTTTACACTCTTGTAGACTAATGATCTTACAGTGCCAGGTTTCACACATAACGATTAAACACAAAATCAAACCTTACTATAAGCGATCTGTTTAGAGAACTATGTTCCCTGTTCAACTAAAAGCAATGAATTTTCATTTCGATAGCAGGCATTTTTGGTAAATAATTCTTCTGTAAATAATGAAATAATCGGGGATATATAAACTGATAAAACCTCATTGCGTCAAAACTACAAATAAGAATTTGTCCATGATTGATCCAAACATAGTTGTCGGTAACACCGCCTTGGAAAATCCACATACTTTAGAGTTCCACCTTCTTTAAAGTTTTGTCACCTTTAGAGCTTCACTGTCTTTGGAGCTCCCCCATGTTCAGAGCTCCACCGCCTTTGACGTTTCACCGCCGGCGCCGTTACACCCACTACTTTAGGTATTCCACCACCTTTAAAGCTCCACCGCCTTTAGAGTTCAACTACTTTAGGTATTTCACCCCTTCAGAGCTGCATTGCCTTTGCAGCATCACCTTAAAAGTTTTACCACTTTGAAGTTCTACCAGTTATAGAGCTCCACCACATTTGATGTTCCACCGTCACCAGAGTTCCGCCACCTTTTACGCCTTTGAAGTTCACCACCGCTAGAGTTTCAATACCTTAGGATTTCGCCACCTTTAGACCTGCATTGTCTTTGCAGTTTCACCACCTTTAGTGCTTTACCACCTTTGAAGTTTCACAGCCGTTAGATTTCCACTACCTTAGCTATTTCACCACCTTAGAGCTGCATTGCCTTTGCAGCTTCATCACCTTAAAAGTTTTACCACTTTGAAGTTCTACCAGTTATAGAGCTCCACCACATTTGATGTTCCACCGTCACCAGAGTTCCGCCACCTTTTACGCCTTTGAAGTTCACCACCGCTAGAGTTTCAATACCTTAGGATTTCACCACCTTTAGACCTGCATTGTCTTTGCAGTTTCACCACCTTTAGTGCTTTACCACCTTTGAAGTTTCACAGCCGTTAGATTTCCACTACCTTAGCTATTTCACCACCTTAGAGCTGCATTGCCTTTGCAGCTTCATCACCTTAAAAGTTTTACCACTTTGAAGTTCTACCAGTTATAGAGCTCCACCACATTTGATGTTCCACCGTCACCAGAGTTCCGCCACCTTTTACGCCTTTGAAGTTCACCACCGCTAGAGTTTCAATACCTTAGGATTTCACCACCTTTAGACCTGCATTGTCTTTGCAGTTTCACCACCTTTAGTGCTTTACCACCTTTGAAGTTTCACAGCCGTTAGATTTCCACTACCTTAGCTATTTCACCACCTTTAGACCTGCATTGTCTTTGCAGTTTCACCACCTTTAGTGTTTTACCACCTTTGAAGCTACACCACTTTTAGGGCTCCACGACCTTTGTATTTCCACCGAAGTCAAAGTTCTACCACCTTTGGTATTCTACCACCTTTAGGGCTTCGCTGTCTTTGCAGTTCCACCACTTTAAAGGTTTACTTCTTTCGGAGTTCCACCATCTTTAGAGTTTCACCACCTTTGAAAATCCTCTTTCGTTAGAGTTCCACCATCTCTGGCATTCCACAACCTTCAGAGCTTCACTGTCTTAGTAGTTCCACCACCTTAGACTTTTACTACCTTTGGAATTCCCCCATCATTAGAACTTCCATCGCCTTTAAACCTTTACTGTCATTTTAGATCCCCCACCTTTAGAGCTTCACTGTCTTTGTAGTTCCACCACCTTTGGAGTTTTACTGCCTTTAAAGTTCCGCCACCATTAGAGCTCCACAGTCTATGAAGTTCCATGCCCTAAAAGGCATTTGAGTGCACATAGTTCTCGTAGCTCACAACTTCTCCGTAGTTGCATTTGAAATTCAAATGTGATATCTTCTACGACTAACTAATGAATCTAAAAAAATAACCTGAAAACAGTTTAATATTAGTTTTAACATTTGTATTTCCCAACGATAGCGAATATATTAATACCTTTTACTAACAACTTACCATTCTAGAACTGTAGCGCTTATTTATACCAATGAATATTAGTTTTAATTACATCAAACAAATTATATTCTCGGATGAGTACGAGTACGTGCCTACGTGATTCGAGGCAGGCACTGCATTCTTGTTAAAGTGGACGTTTAGAACATTAATTGCCTTGGATTTAGAAAACTGAAGTTCAAAATCACACACTTTTTTATCGTAAAGAGGTGATAAATAACAGTGCAAGAAAGTCTCGTATTTTACATGTTTAAAAGGTTTCATAAGGAGCAGTTATATTTAGACCTGAAAGCCTCTACAGCAGAGATACTTTCTAGTTTAATAGTACAAAATGATTCTGACAGATATTTGAACGAAGTAGCTGCTGATTGGGTAAAGGGGATTTACGGAAGAATTTAATAGTGAAGATCGAATTATTACCGACGGAGTTTTTCGACGAACGGGTAGCTTTTATGTTTGCTGTGTCTTGTGGCGTTTTGTTTCTTAGTCATGCAGATAATAGTCAGAGCAATTATTTTGAAGTGTTAAGTAGATTTTTTAATTAATAAAATATCATAGATAGTAAGGAAATCATAGATCATCCTAAATAGCGAAGTTGATTTTTTGAATGCATTGTTTACCTGGTTAAGACACAAACCACAAAGTGCATTTCTACATGGAGCAAACTTTACGACTAAACAAAATTAATTAAAAGTAGTAAATTATTTTACAAAATATTAGTATATATAAGTAAAATATAAGAACTCAAATAAAACAATAATTTAAATTAAGAGCATCGAGGCTCAAAGTTAATATTAATAACTCAACAAAGAAAAATATAATTAATTTTAAAAAATAAAAAGTTAGACAAATAATTTATGAGACAGAATGTAAAAACTAAAAGTTGCTATAAAAGAAATAAACTATTAAACTAAGTGTCTTGTAAAAGACACTGATGAAGATTGCCTCTGAGCGATTGAAAAAGTTCTGTCTCAGTATGTTTGTATGAATCTATAAATTGTAAGTTCGGATAGTCATAAACTAATGTAAAAGTCATTAATAAGTTTCACCGAACGTAATGGACTAAAAAATTCAAGAGAATCTAGTAGAGTTATTTGTTATTTGTAAATATTTACTGAATGTAATTTATAATGTAAACATTTAGGCCTATCAAAGTAATGTATTTCTAAAGATTTGAGTACATTTTTCTGCCTTTCCTAACATTAAAATAGGTTTTATCTGTTGACATGTTTCGGAATAACTCCATTTTCAAAACTTTAATAGTACTGTTTGCCTAAAACTTGAGCTCGTTTTACCCTGCCCCTCACCTGCGTTATGCTATTACTCTGCCACTCACCACTCACCTCGTATTCTTTACACCTACTCTCAACTCCTCCCGCCTAAGTACTTAACAATTTTAAACTTTTGAAAAGAACGACTGACTGTAAATTTATTTATTCATTTATTATAAGTTCCTAATCACATTTTGAGAAAGGGAATATTACGAAAGGCTCCACAAAAAAAAAATATTGTAGTCTTAGGAAAGATAGAAAAATGTACTCAAATTTATACAAATATTCCTACCAGAGGTAAAGATGAGTATATTGAGAATTTCATTTATTTATTAAAGTCAATCCTTAAACTAAAATTGTGTTTCAATTCTTTAAGCTATCGTGCAATATAATTATTCCAAAATTACCTTTTAGTATTCATAAAATGCATTATTTTTTATTTTATGTTACAATATAAAGTGATACAAACTAGGAATTATAGGCAGCCAATTTTATTTATAGTTTTGTTTTTCAAATAAATACTCCCTCTAAATTTATTTTCTTTTTAATTTAGGTATATTCGTATGTATGAAGCACGATAAAATTTTCTATCACATGAGAATCTATAATTCTATTATTATAATTGTGTTACTTTTAATATAAAACTTTATCACATTATGACTAAAAATCCATTACATGGAAATTATTCACATGTAAAGCCAATGTCGAGGCCTGGGTTGGACGTGTTACCAACTGAACAAACAAAACACAGATGTAATAATTTAGATACTTCATAGAAGCGTTGGGAAAGTGGGTTTGCAGTACATTACCTATACATTTAATAACTAACAGTAAAAATATGGTGCACATGAGCACATAAACAGTAGTTCATATAGTGGTGTAAACCCCTGTATTTTGCCAATGATATCATTGTAGAATATAAACTGTCAAAGCTACAAACCTTTTGAAGACTTTTCTTTTATAATATGATTCTTAATTGTCACTTGTTACAAGTGGCCAATGTAAAACGTTTAGACCAACTGTGATGTCATTGGAGAAATATTTTAAAAATATAACAGTTTCGTAAAATACTTTTAGGCTTTTGTTATTTATTTATTCTAAGTTTATTAAAATGCTTCAATTCTTTTATAATTTATTATTTCATTTAACCTGTGATCTACTGCTATTTCCCATCAGAAGAATTTTACACATGCCCAGAAAAGTAATATGAGTAAATCTAGTGATTTTACTCAAATATTTCAATTATAAAAAAATATAACCTAACCTAACCTACCATAATCTAACCTAACCTAACTTTACAATATAAATGAAATGGGTGTGTACATGAGACACATATGGTCGAGTTATCAACTTGTGAAAGGAAATAAGATTAATATCATGTATTGATTAAGAAGATGATAAAAATATAAAATAATCTTTTACCCGTACAAAATAGTTTAATTGCCGCTTAAATGTTATTGTATAGACAAATGTCCTTTTCTAATGGCACAAAACTATTAGATTCAAGAAACAAACATAATCTTATTTATTAGGGTCTGTTAGCCTGCAACTTTATCATTTTTAAATATACATTTTTTATTAATTATAATAAATCCTTCAATTTTAGTTTTAATTTTGTAAAATACATTTTAGCAAATTAATTTATTCAACAAATGTAGGCAATTAACAAAAAATATATAGTGGTCGTTACAAGTCCTTATATTTTATAACTATATTTAGCGGTAATGTATTGGGAAGTAAATATTTATATAAAGCCTATATTTTTACTCAGTAATAATGTTCATTGCTAATAGTGATTTAATATATGGGGGGGGGAAATAGCATATGTGTGTGTGTGTGTCTGTGTATGTGAAAATTGCATAAAGTTCTGCAGCAAAAACGCTACAGGCTGAGGGCAATCCGTAAGTGAAGGATTGTCCTTCCATATAAAATGCACATCCTATTCCATTTCCCAGTTTTGAACCGTCTGTGAATATAGTCACAGTACGTTGGTGAGTTCGTTGTATCTGCAAAAACTCCTGACGATAAATAACGTCAGGAGTATTGTGTTTTAGGTAATGTGAAGTCACATTTTGGCTTTCGTATTGTTCATGGAGGGATGTAGCACAGTGTTACTTTTTCCCAATCCAAAAGTAACTTCCTCTTAAAAAACTCAGTGTTATTCAGCATTTCGATAGAATCTTATATTCAAGACAATACCGTTGAAAATTTTTTTAATCCAGGCCTGGGCTCCCAGAACCGCCCAATCCTTGTGGCAACCACCGTCTTGCGAGTTGCCTCCGTCGCACATTCGCATAAGCTTAGTATCTCTACAGCGAGTGATAGAAACAGGCCACATTGCCCATGTACCAAGCTGATAAGTTGTTGCCATGGAAAATCAGGAATATTGGAATAAAACAGCACGGTAAGTGTCGCGCTAAGAGAGAGATAAAACATCTTGTGAAGACCGCGAGTTAGGAAAAACCTAGTCAGTTCATGCAGGAACCCTTTGGGCTATGTTAACCTTATGCTAAAGGATAATGAGGCTTATTACCTTGTAAATATCTTAGTGATTTTACGCTAGGCATGACATCAACTCTTCTTTCACTGCCTACTCGAAACTGAAATGGCATCCAAGGAAATTTTAATACTTCCGTTAGGGCTAAGCTGCGTCCCTGGGGATGTGTCCCTGCGTCGCTTGGAACATAATTGTGAAGCAGATAATAATAGCACAGGTTAGATTAGGTTCTGCCGTCTGTGTGTCTCGTGAGGGGGGTCGTGCCTACCCAGTGAGGAAAGGAGTTAGGGTGTTGTATGTGCATGGACCTGCATGTATAACCTTGTTGCTAAGTGTCGCAGGTGTTGTTTGATGAAATACAATATCAAGTGAGTGTGAAGCCGTGTTATTGTGAGTATGCTGTGCAACATTCATACGTGTATCGCAGTGGCCGCCTGTAGTGAAAGCTATCTTATACTATTAAGTATAGGATATATTTGTGTTAGTCTAATTAGAATCTCTTGATTTTCTTTTTTTGTATCACGGGTTTGGGCCCCCAGAGCTCGCTCAGCCCTCGTGAGAGCAAACCTCTAGTGAGCTGCTTGAAGGAAACGTGAAGGAAACGGGATTTATTGACCCTCTACCAAAATGATAAGCTCTAAGAATCTCTTGATTCTCCAATGCATAAATATCGGCCTCATCTTTGAATACTGGTACTAAGTGCGTTTTTTACACTGTATCAAGTTCTATTTGCAAACTAATATCGTTGGTATATTTAAAGTTGTATATTTTTTTCGCGAAATTCAAAAGACGATTTTAAGCTTTTGGATTTCCGGTTAGAAATTTTTAAAAACATTTGAAAGTGTTAAAATTTAATGTTACATTCTCTACTACGTACATAGGTGGTTGAAATAGATTGAAATTAGATTTTATTGATGTTATCTAAGCAACGTAGAGTTTTTTGCTTAGAAAAACTCATTTTAAACTTTAATGAAATAAATAAATTGCTACAGTAATAATGATTTAAAGAACATTGAATTATTTGTTGACCTCATTTTTAACTATATATCTGTGCTGTATTAAACACATACAAACATTTGTATTCAATTATCACAACAAAAATGCTCACTAGATGGAAAACTAACCACTGATAATGACAACATGGTTCCCGAAACATGTTCTGTTAATAAAACTTTTGTTGTTGGAATTGAGTATTTATGTAGAGTCTATTGTCTACAATATATTTATTTCACAATCTATCTAACTATTTCTATTTATGCCGACCTACTTACATTATTTACTGATTTAGTAAGATTCTTGTTCAATTAACCTTATTTCGGGTCATAAGGTTACATTTTGGCAGCCTTCAAATTTTTACAACTTCTCATAAATAAATATTTAACGAAATGTATCCTATTTTATCTCATTAATCTTAATAAAATTTTGTTTGTCAAGCAAAAGCTAAAAATATATTATGTATAACTTTTTATTAAACTGAGATTTTATCTTTAAAAATTGCCTTTTAATTCGCAATACTGTTAAGAAATGTAATATTTCACCAATATTCTCGATAAGAATACTATGGAGGAGGAACGTGTTTTGGTGTAGGCATCATTACATACAGGCTTTTTCGTTATATTAGGTAGATTAACTGTTTCAGAAAATCATATCAAATGAGGCTATATTGTGTTACATCTTCACGCAAGGGAATATTGTTTCACTCTATTAAGTTAAACAATTGTGAACAAAAGCAAAATTTAAAGACACATCGTAAACAAAATATAAGTTGTACAGTAAAAAATAGTTAAAAACTTACATTAGGCCTAAATAGCTGCAGTTTGCAAACGTTTCTAAAGTTTCAAAATAAAACTTTATAAACTCAAGGTCTTTTTCTAAAACAGTACTTTGAAACATTACGTTAAAATCTAGCTACAAAATATACGGTTAGGTTAGGTTTGATTATAAAAATAAGTTTCTCAAAGAAAGCTAACCGGTTGCTGAGATTAAGAAAATATTTCACCTCAGTCTTGCAGCAATATTCGTTATTAAAGAAATTAACCAAGGTTATAAAACTTATTATTTATCTTACTTGAAAGAAAATTTACCCTAACCGGATTTTTTATATCTATGTACTTATAATATTGTTAAATTGTTATATAACACTTCTGGTAATTAAAAATATATAATTAAACATTTGAATATAAATATTGCGAAAGAAAAATATTTAATAAAATTTGAAAAAAAGTGCAAAGTAAACATGACTTAAGAAACATATTCTAAACCTATACTCTCAATGTTTTTCTATAAAACTGACACTTTGTCAGACCACATTACTAAATAATTACAGATATTCCAATATAGTCTATAGCTATAACGTATCTAGGACAGGATTGGTTAGGGGGGAAATAGGTTTTCATCGTAAGCTAATCACATACATTTTTAAAATGAAGTACGGACTAACGACTGAGGAGATTGAAGGATCTCGCTCGCTTTAGCAACCGGTTAACGTATGTTAAACAAATTATTATTATTTTAGAACAAAATCTAACTTAAACTGATAATGTGTGGTGTAGATTGTAGATTGTGTGGTGAAGAGTGTAGCTATATTGAAACGTTGTCTAACAGAGGACCCTATTTTATAAAACAAAACACATATTTATTTTGTTTATTTTCACATCATGTCCACTATTTCTATTTTCGTTACTTTTAATCACGTGTTTCTTGTTTAGACGTATTATTAACTAACACGTGGAAATAAGGAACATATTGGAAGACAATTCTTTATACACCTATTCAGAATGTATCAATTTATTCTGTTATTTTACAGAATGGTCGAAGATTTTATTAAATTTCACTAAACAAAAAAAAACAGTTGATGTTTGAATAAAGTGTCTTTTATTACAAAACTGTAAGTTTTAAATCAGGTTTGTCTTAGGCTTATTTACAAATATATTTTCATATTATTTTGCTGCATTTAATTGGACCAACACTCTTAATGTTGTTTTATTATTATAATAAGTGGTTTTATTTTTTTACAGCTTTTTATTGTTGTGTCATTTATTATAAAGTTTTAATATTTGGTTTTCAAGTAGGCCCTACTGTATTTCATTGTTATGCGATTAATTCATTTACCCTTGTCTAAGATAATTCATTTATGCTTGATGATAATGACGATTTAGATATCAAGCTCAGTTTTTGTAATAAACATTCTAAAAAACAAAAATCGACACAAACATATAACCATGAGACAAATATGCCTATGAAATTTGTTTTTGAAATGATACTCTTTATTAAGTTCTAAATAACTTTAAAAATGTTGTTAGGTATATTTGTGCATAAAATGATTCAAAGATTGCCGAGTGTACAGATTTCAAGGAAAGAGCCTCATTCAATCTCTGATCAAACATCGTTAAATTTATTGGCATAACTAACATGCTTGCCAGATTACTGTGATTACACTGTGCATTGTTGACGGTTAAACAGTGCTTATCTCGTCGCTGCTAGTGAAAGATGTTTTAATAGAAATTAGAACAGTGTTTAACGTCTACAAATTAGTCGTGTGCGTGGAGCGATGGGTCGGAGCTTTATGTTGCCGTGAACTGAAAACGTTCGAGGAAATTGTCTGTAATTCTAAAAGTTTTCATGTGGCTTCATTTTCTTCAGTAAACGTAATTTTGGTAACTGTTTGTAAAACAATTATCTAGCTTTAAAAAAACACGTAAAATATCGAAAATTATGCAACAGTGAATCGCAAAACCACAATAACTGGTAATAAATCGAAATATAAACTAAACGAAAAATTTAAAGGTATGTCTAACTAAACCTTTTTGTGCATTTTGATTACCATCATCTTCAACTGAACGTTACATTTGTTACTTTATTACAGTAGCCCTATAACCCTCTGAAGATGGCGTCATGCTCGTCAAAATGTACCATAAAAACATGGTTTTAATTAGATATAACTTGGTAGGTTTTCCAATTTTTTTGAGTTTCGCTTGTGAACAAAGATCATTTTAAATACTAAGACTATATCATAATTTTTTATTCCTCAAACGCGATTTAACGACAGCGTTATCATCATCAGTGGGTACAGTAAATACAACATCTAAACTATATAGCTTCTATTTTTAAACTAAACAATATAAACTATAATTAGATGGTATTAGCTGTACCAACTGGTGACGACCTGTCACCGAAACGCGTTTGAAAAATAAATTAATCAGTTTGAATTGGTGTTCGTAATTATTTGATTTTCGTTTTATAATCATTGGAGGAAAAAATAAATAAAATTTTATAAATTGTATTTTTTTAGTTGTTAATTTACTAGAAGAATGTTACGAAATAAATAACGCCTTAGTTTGTATATGATTATATTACCTGTTATTGTGGCTTTGGATTTCACTGTCGACTGAAAGGAAACTTAGAGATAGGAATACAAAAACTATCATAATGACATGTTACTATATTTATAGGATTGTACTTATTATTGCAATAGTATCTATTGCTTAACCTATATTAAAAAGTTTACAATAAAGATATTCATGTCTATGTAGCAAATCCCCAAGAAAAATAACACAAATAGGAGTTGAAACAAACATAACCTCACTTTTCATAAACACAATACACTTTATACAAATAAAGTTTCTTTATTAGAGAAATATGCAAGCGCGCGCGCGTGTGTGCGTGTGTGTGTGTGTGTGTGTGTGTGTGTGTGTGGGTGAGTGTGAGAGAGTGTGTATGTGTGTGTCTGTGTGAGTGTGTGGGAGAGTGTATGTGTTTAATTGTGTGTTTGTGTATGTGTGTGTGTGTGTGTGTGTGTGTGTGTGTGTGTGTGTGTGTGTGTGTGTGTGTGTGTGTGTGTGTGTGTGTGTGTGTGTGTGTGAGTGTGTGTGTTTGTGTGTGTGTGTGTGTGATGTGTGTGTGTGTGTGTGTGTGCGTGTGCGCGTGTGTGGGTGTGTGTGTGTGTGTGTGTGTGTGTGTGTGTGTGTGTGTGTGTATGTGTGTATGTGTGTGTGTGTGTGTGTGTGTGTGTGTGTGTGTGTGTGTGTGTGTGTGTGTGTGTGTGTGTGTGTGTGTGTGTGTGTGTGTGTATGCTTATGTACATGCACTCACCTTTGTATACAAGGTGTGTAAAAAAATTTGCAACAAAAACCTTTAAATACGGCTTATTAGGATTAAATCTTACTTAGTTGGAATATATAAACTATATTTATTATATCTTTTGTTTTAAAACAATTATACTTTGTTTCTTCGGCATTAATACCACTAGCAAAAGTCTAACACCAGTTGTGTTATAGGCAGTATGTTTTATTTATTACTCTGTGTGTTACTTTATTCATGAGTGTAAAGTACATAAACGTTTTATAAAGTAAGATTACTTCCCTTTACATCTCTTACTTCTTTATAGCATTTACAATAAATCTTTGTATTTGATTACTGATAATGAATTTTTTACTTTTAAAGCAATGAATTTATAATTATTTGAACAATATAAAACTCGTGTAAATATTAGTTAATAAACAATCTGAGAAACTCCGGGAATATAATAAAATATTGTTTTATGTAAGATTTAATAGATCTTATCTTTAATGCGTAAAAACTGAATTAATCATAATGTAAGTATGACGCATGAACTTGTCTCACAGAACTCTGCATTGCGTCATCAGTATTAGTTGAAAAACCGTCTGTTAAAGTTTTACTTTGTAAGAATTAAACATTTTCTGAAAAGCACTGAATGCATATCTACACAGTTTTGTAGGGCTTTCAGAGTTTTTTACAACTCTAAATATTTAAAAGTACTTTTTAAGAATAACCCCCGCTTGGCATTTTGTGTCATTTGAAGTCAAAAATACTACATTCAGTAATTAATTGGTGATAATAATTAATTTTAAATTTCTTGCTAATATAAGTGATATTCTTAATAGGTAATTGTATTAAACATATCTTAGTTCAACTGATTTTTCCATATGCTTATACATTTTTTTTTATTATTCTTGTGTCATTTGTAAACTTCAATAGTCGTCAAAACCCGATCTCACTCTGTTTTTCCTTCAAGGATCATTGTTACATTGAAATTAAGGAAATGAAAGTTATTTTATACCAATATTTTACCAAAGCAATGTTTTACCCATCCTATGGATTTTCATACCGTACCTAATTACATAGCCTACCTATTGTTTACAGTACGACATTTTATGCTGCAAAAAATCTAATTAACTATATCACTACAACGTGTCTGCATAGGATACGTATGGTTATAAGAAATATACCAAAGCTAACATTGAACGACAATGTTCAATGAACAATTAAACATGAACAAATTGTTCAATGAACAATGGTTCAACAATGTTGTTTCATCACTCCAAGCTAGTAACTTCAGCCTGAGTATCTGAGCTCATTACAGTCCTCCAAATCCCAAACATTTGGCCCAAAATTACCACAGTCCCATCTCCAAGGAAATCCATCTCCTACTGGTAAGCGAGTCTCCAAATGGCTCGACTGCCAAGGGTGGGCGTTGGCTTGTATGTAAGTAGTGCCTACATTGAACGACCTACGATTGATTTTTACATAACACGATATACGTTTACGAGTGGCACTGTATTACCTATAGTTTGATTTAAAGCAGAATAGGAACGGGTTTGTGACGGGGTAAGGATGCAGTGTTGTCAGTTTGAACGTGACGTCATGTTGTATGTTTGAACGCGACGTCATGTTTGTCATGTTGAACACTGACGAACGGAAGTTTAATGTAGAATTGGCAAAAAGGCTCACCAACTTTTCAGGATGTGGATTTCCCATTCGGCCAGATGGCGTACCCTCCACCCCTTCTGGCCGACTTCACTTTCGTAAAGTTTTATTTTGTTCTAAATCAAACTATAGCTAATGATTTAGTTTATATAGTTAATGTAGTTACGAAGTATCTGGTAAGAATAGATTTTGTTATTAAAATAGTACGAAATAAAGAATACCTATAGATGCTCAAGTTAGACCACCGTATGTTGGAAGACGAGATCGTTCAATGTTGCTACAGGCTTTCTTTAAGATCGTTCGTAGTCTTTCTTTACGATGATTACTTTATTTATTTATTTATTTTTGTAAACAAATGTTACCTAACATAAAACCTTGTAATAATCAATAGATGGCGATATAATCACGCTATGATGTACAGCTGATACTTAAATTAAGTGAAAATAAGATTTCATAGAATTGAAAGTTATAGGTTATTACTTCATTTACTGTTATTATTAAATTATACGTTATTGAAGAGAAAACTTCTTTAACTTATAAGTTTATAAATATATTAATTTATAAAATAAATTTTACTGAATTATTTTAATATAGTAAAAATGGGTTCTATTTATTTATTGTCTGTTAACGTATTATTTGAGTGTAACAGATACAGAATTATGTTAAATTGTTTTGTTTTGATAAAGCTACGAATTAGGTTATTATTTTTATGATAAAGTCCAACAAATTTATTTAGTAATCTATGATGCCGAATTATTTCATATACATTATATTATTATTATGCTATTATGTTCATAAATACTAAATTAAGTTTAGTCAAAGTTAGCACGACACTCATTGAATGTTCGACATGTATAGGTATACTGCTGTGTTTATATTAGGTTAACAATTATTGTTTAATTGTTAGATGTAAAATGTTTATCTCGTTTCAGAATTACATAAACAACGTAAGGAGTAAATTGAGCAATGAACTATCAGCTACATCAAGGGATCCCCCTTCGTTTTTTTACAATCTGGCCATTAACTTAAAAATAACTCTATCACTGTTAGATCAAATCACTGATCTGTTACACAGATTAACAAATTAAAATTATAATATTATTCAGATCCATACTTAGTCAAAAATAAAACATTTATATATTTTTTTTAATTGACAGTTAGCCCTATTGTACTTTGAGAAAATTTTGGTCATAAAAACCCATTTTACACTATTTTGTTTATTTAACCTTTGAGTTGAAACACTCATCTGTATTGATAATCTTGTACAGATTACTCATCTGTATTCATTTTCAACAATGTGTCGTAGCACCCATACTACGGATTTCACCCATAATACAAGTATAAGTTGATCCATATAGGCCTATACAATGTAATGTAAACTTCGCTTGCACAGGCTATTGGGTCAAAATGTCGGTTTTCAACGCAGAGTTCAGCATGGCGGACTATGGAGTGATGGTCACAGTAATGCTAACTTCCACTGCCATTGGTATATTCTATCGCTTCACCGGAGGAAGACAGTCAACCACTAAGGTAAGCAGGGTATACTTATCCCAAATAATAATAAGTACTTTTACGATTAAAGAATAAAAATATGGTACAACTCACAAATATAAATTTTTTTATTTCATACGCGTTTCAACGACTAGTTTGTCGTCATCCTCAGTGAAGATACACAAATCAAATTAAATAAAAAAAATATATATTAAACATAACCTATAAAGTTTCAACAAAAGTAAAAACAAAAGTTTATAGAATAGTTATTAAAACTTTTGTTTTTACTTTTGTTGAAACTTTATAGGTTATGTTTAATATATATTTTTTTAGTTAATTTGATTTGTGTGTCTTCACTGAGGATGACGATAAATTAGTCGTTGAAACGCGTATGAAATAAAAAATTTTATATTTGTGAGTTGTGCCATATTTTTATTCTTTAATTATAACTTTCACTCACAAGCCAACTGGAATATTATTTATAAGTACTTTTACGCTTTATAAAAAATGCATAACAATTGTATTTTATTTTTCACAATTTGTGAGCGAAGGTGACTTAAATAACAAAGAACTTCAACACAAAACAATAATTTAATTTCTCACACGCGTTCGATGGCAAAGTTTTCATTGTCAGTGAATAAAACTAAACAAACTCCAAACTATAAGTCTGAAGCGTGTAGCTATATTCAATCATGGATGACTTTGTCGTTGAAATACATAAGAATTAATAAATTATTGATTGTAAGTGTGCTGTCGTCATTATTTAGTTAATGTATTTACATGTTAGTTTTCTTATAACACCATAGCTAATTGTTACATTACTAAGTGAATAGTTTAGAGCTCGATTGCTGTCACGAATCGAAGCAAGCATTTAAACAGTACAAAAGCCTTTGTAGATGCTTAGTTTCGTAAATGAAACGATTGTTTCGAAATGCGTCAACATATAAGCTCTAAAATATTTACTTAGTAATGTAATAATTACTATTTATTAGTAATGTGGTTGAATTTAATAATAAATACATAAAACATCTTAACCACAAACTTGCTTTATTTTACCCTTATGTACATTTCAGTTACCAAGTAACTATTCTCAGAGGGATCACTGTCTTTGTATGTTATCCCTCTGAGGATGGTTAATTGGTAACTGAAACGTACATAAGGGTAAAATAAAGCAAGTTTGTGGTTAGAAGGTTTTATGTTTTTATTATTAATGTAATAATTACTTATAGTTTAATCACTGACTTCAAGACGATTATACCAAGCAACTTTCTCATAATATTTTCTTTATGAATTTGTTCCTTGAAAGATATTGGTTCAGATTGAATTAATAATGAAAAAACTAGTAGATTTTAAAAATTTACGAAAGTATAACATGAAACGTATAAATTAATAAACACTTTTAAAAGATTTGAAAATGAGTAATAGTTGTAGATAAATTGCTTAAGAAGTTAGCTATTTTGAAGCTGAACTGGCGCTGTCAGCGGTGATGCCCTAAACAAAGAAAATAGTAGGAAGCCAAACAGTTTAATGGTTGGGTTTCAGTAGTTTATTGCTTCAAAGCAACTTTAAAAACATATAATCTATCATAAATTAATATAGTCAACTAAATGTAAGTTTAAAGTTAATTAAAAAAAAGACTGGAAAAATTAAATAGTGTAACATTTTTGTCATCCCATTCGATTCTTTTGAGTTTAGGTAATTTTAAAATTCAACGAAATAAGTCCTTACAAATAGTTTTTGTACTACAAAAACCAATTACACAATGATTAGAGGTTAGGTATGGTACGAAGTGGGAAATATAGTTCCTGTTATCAATTCATATTACCATTAATTGACAATATAAATAGACCTGGCTAAATGAAGATTATAAGTTTAACAACGCTCAAGTCAAGGGCGATAAAAGACGTAGAAGTATACCCTGTTGAAATAAATAAATTTCATTTGGAAGAGTGCTTTACATTATTTTTACGATAAGAGTGCTTGCCTTGTACGATATGACTGCTCCTCAATGAGGGCCCTGTCCTCAGGACCCTCCCAAGAATCAGTCTGGTGAGTAGACGCACCTTTTACGAGTAGTTTGTCAATTAATTGAATGTTATAACAAATCCAGGCAATATTTTACAAAATTAACCTTGAAATAGTTTTTTTTACTGTGAGCCCGTTTAAGCCTGTGATATTTTACTTTGTACTTTCTCTGTCAATTGTGTCTCAAATCCAACATTTCTCTCTTTTACTCTGTCTTTATTATCTTTTCTTTTCCGCTTTGTACCTCATATCGCGTCTCTCTCTCGCCTCTCTCTCTCTCTCTCTCTCTCTCTCTCTCTCTCTCTCTCTCTATATATATATATATATATATATATATATATATATATATATATATATATAAAAAGAACAAAAGTCTAAATACAAATACAAGAATTATAATTGAATTTACAATAGAAAACTTACTGCGATATATATATATATATATATATATATATATATATATATGTATATAATTAATAAATTTAAAATATTTCAAAAACAAGAATACTTTTAATGAATATATTTATTCAAAGCTTTTCGCCGATAAAATAGTACCAGCATCTTCAGGAAAATAATTATGAAATATTTTAATATGAAATACTTTAATTTTATTAACTATATTACAAGTAAAAATATCACCATATTCAATATATATATGTATATACCTACCTATCTCTATCTACTTATCTCTCTCTGATTCATTGCGCTCTTCTTACACCATCATCCTTGCCTTTTATGTCTCTCTCTAACTCGGTTTCCTATCCCTTCTTTCTCCCTTTTCGTTGCTTCCCCTCTCCTCTCTCTCCCAAATCATTCTTTTTCCCTCTTGCTCTTCTACGCTTGTCATCACTTTTCCTCGGTCACTCTGGCCCCTATCTTCTCTCTTTATTCTACGTACCTACCATTCACTCTCGTTCCTACTTTGGGTTCATGCCTTTTATTTTCCACTGTGCTTCTTATATTCTTTCATTCTCTTTCTCACACTTTGTTTCCTTTTTTTATCCTTCTCTTGTGCTATATACGTCTTCTCACCCACTCTAACTGTTTTTCTTTCCTCATTCTCTACTGTGCCTCCTATTCTCCTTTTAACTGCTACTATGCCTTCTTTTTTATCCCTCTCTTCTCGGTGTCTACCATTCTTCTCATCTTCTGTTCTGTCTCTTTTCCCTTCTCTTTTCCTTCTTTATGTCATCCATCACCTCTCTACAACTCTACCTGATTCGTCATACCTTTTGTTTCTTTTTTCTCTTATTTTACCCTCTCTACCTATCGCTAGTATATTTCATATTCAATAATTAAAGCACGAAAATATAATTACATAAATTATTCAGTCTAACCCTTTAATTTTTTGAGTCATTTACTCAAGCGCGATTAAATATTTCTTTTCCAGGAGTACTTGCTTGCAGATAGGAACCAACACATATTGCCCGTAGCGCTGTCATTGGTAGCAGCCCATATAACCTCCATATCTGTTTTGGGGTTGCCTGCTGAAGTCTATTTCCACGGGTTTATTATTTGTCTAATGAACATTTCCTTTCTGGTTGTGTTTCCAATTTGTATTCACTGGTACACTCCGGTATTCTTTAAAGTGGGCAACGTCTCCTCTTACGAGGTAAATATAAAATGATATAATTATGCTAAACTGTTATTAGGAAAATGATAAAGTCCCTCTCTATTTCTCTTTATATATATAAAAGGTTTAATATGTTGATTTACGCATATTTGGTAATTACATTTAAATATTATAATTTAGCTATTCACATAAGCAACCTGACAGAGGACCATAACCTTGCTGAGACCTTCAGGCAAAATGAAATGGTTGAGTGTACGTCAGGCCGAGCTTCAGATCCACGGTAAGTCGGAGCAGTTTGGGATCATTTCTAAGACTGACTTGGTAAGATGATCAAAGACAACAACCAATGACTTGCGAGAAGTTCCTATGAAAATATCTCCAAATGACATCTAAAGTGTTCTACGTTCCTCAAAGGACCAAAATATAAGCGAAAAGCACAGATAATGCAGGGGGTATGTGAACTGTGTGCGTTTTGGCAAGTAAGTTGAGCTGAGCTCCATAACACTCATGCTGCAATTGGAGCAAAACTGCTGTAAATTTATGACAAGTAAATAAAAATACTCTGTGTCTATAATTCCCCTCTAAAGCTCATTCTATATCTTTTCCAATGCTTTTTCTTTTATCATGTATTCTACATCATATTCACCTAACTGGTCTTCCTCGAGTAATGTCGTTTTGTTACTGGTTTCATAGTACACCCTTTTCCCAGTACCTAAAGCCGTACTCTACATTATATAACAAAAGGATACTTGACATAGAACATTCTTAATCCCACGTCTATTGAAACTCCTTGTGAGATGCTGATATAAAGACCTTTATTCGTCCTTATCGTCTGTGACTGATCTTTGAGATTTCCAGTGCCCCCTTGTTATCATTACAGGTAGGATGCTTTTTATATATCGACCAACAGTAGCAGCACTTTTATTCGTTCGTCAGTTCCTATTCTAATATTTAATCCATGCAGATATTGTTGCCAGTATACAACTTGGTTAGTCTTAATCTTCTTCGAAGCTGCAATTTTTTTTATTGGAGTTTAGTGTTTTGGAAATTTGAAAGATGTGATGTTCAAGGAGCAAGAAGGGCATTTATTTTACAAATCATTCAAAATAACCTAAAAGGATGCATTAAAAAGGAAACGAAGTAATAAAACTGGCGTCGGATAAGCAAGATTTTCTGGGAAAATATTTTAAAAATTCAACATACTGTTTTTGAGGAAATTACCTGTCAGCTCAAAATATCCAAGACAAAGAAATCTACCAACTATTAAATAAATGCAACATTAGGAAAGACATTAAGAGTTTAAAATTGTTTATGTAGTGGTAGGCCTGTATTAGGTTGAAATATTTGAGTTTTATGTATGCATAAGTCAAGGTTTGCCGATATCCTTTTTATAAGGTCAACGTGAACGTTAGAGTAAATATTATTCAGTGGAGCTAAAATTATGATTTATTCAGTGTATTCTATGATATAAATTAAATAATAGGGATTGAAACTATTAACAAACATTCTAGATGATCACTTCTCCACTTCAGACTTAAGGTAAGTGACCCTTCGTATGTGGTGTCGTATATTTTCCTTATTTCCAGTACTAAGGAATAATTATGACTTTTCCTTATCCCTACGTAATTTCACAAACCGATCCTTGCCCATCGTCTTACTGTGATACAACAAAGAGATTCTTTTATAACCCCGATAAACTGGGTCTACATCTACGTGACCAAGCATATGTGATTTCATAACCCCAAACAACTTCTAGCAGAAAATTTTATACTTGTAACTCAATCCTACATTGCGCACAATCTTAAGGCGCTAATGGCACAAATTTTAAATTTCCCTAAACTACGTGACCACCAGATGATTAATTCTTTACGACTGTTTTGGTTGCAGTATCTAGAGCGGCGGTTCGGCCACACCACCAGAACCGTAGCTGCCATGACGTACCCTCTGCACACCATCGTCTTGATCGGGCTCTCCCTCTACGTACCATCTATCGCTCTGGAGTTAATCACAGGCTTGCCTAGGATGTGGTCTATTGTGTGCGTTGGCTGTATCTGCACCTTCTATTCGGCAATCGGAGGGCTGAAGGCGATCATCATGACGGAAACGTTCCAGGTAAATTTTTAAGGTTTAAGGTTTAAATCCTTTTAAAATTAGTATGTGTGAAAAAATATAGTGACAAAAGTCTTAAATTATTACATTTTTTTAAAAAACGCGAAATATTTGTAAAATCTCTCACAAGTAATATAAAAAAAACAAAGTCAATTCCTTCTTAGGTCAACAAAAAAAAATATTATTCTAGTGGCTTTTTATAGAGAACAATTAAACCACTACTACTACTACTACACACACACACACACACACACACACACACACACACACACACACACACACACACACACACACACACACACACACACACACACACACACACACACACACACACACACACACACACACACACACACACACACACACACACACACACACACACACACACACACACACACATACACACACACACACACAAACACACACACACACACACACACACACACACACACACACACACACACACACACACACACACACACACACACACACACATATATATATATATATATATATATATATATATATAGTTCAAATTTTAGATCACTAATAAAATACTTTTTAATCATCCGCTCAAGTTAAACCCATTTTTTTAAAACTTGTAGTGGATGACACTTAATATTAATACAGTTTTTTTCAAATATTACCTCATTTAATGTGAATTAATATTAAATTCAACTCAACTGATGGATTTCAAACATGTAGTCAATAGGTTCGAACCTAAAGACATAAATGTTTTAAATTTAATTATTAAATTATAATTTCACAAACTATAATAACGTCAAGTGTAACCCTTTACCAGTTTAAAAAAAATGGGTTTAACTTGAGTGGATGAATAAAAAATATTTGATTAACATTGATAATTTGTAGGCTACAAGATATATAAATAGAGTATATATAGGGAGAGCGGGAACTAATAGTGGGAATTGAATGATAAAAACAAAGCAGAATTGTTAAATAAAATATATTTAAGAAGAAATGGGTTTAAACCTGTACTCAACCATTGGTTTTGTTTCACATCACAGTAAATAATAATTAGAGTATTTTATATTTCCACTTACTTAATACGATTTTATAGAATTCAAACTTCGATAAGTTTGACAATCGAAAAGAAATTCTAAAATGAATTAGCAAAGAAATTTGTGACTACGGGTCACTACAGCAAAACGAACCTTTGCACATTTTCATTGCCTGTTGATACAAAACTCTTACCATTAATCTAAGTTTAATTTGATGACGTCATTATCAAACTAATCAAAAAACTAAAATTTCTTATTAAAATTCTATCATTATAATATTAAAATTGAAATCTGGATATACTTTATGTATGGTTAAATTTAAACAAGATTTACATTCCTGTAGCTTCTTCTCTTTTTTATTCGAATGCAACTTAGGCCTATATTCCGAAGGTGCTCATCTCAACCGAAAGTGTCCGAGCTTAAACTGATCTTCGTAATGGCAAGGTTTAACCCATCAAAGAAAGATCGTCATGGGTTGTGTGTAATAGGAAAACAATTAAAGCAACTAAAACGAAGTAACTATATAAATGCAAAGATCTCTTTATCTGTCCTAGACAGAAGGCAAATTTTGAAGCTGCCCAATCTTTCCTGACATTTTCTGACTTGAATGTCTGCTCTTCGAGATATATGCCTTAGTTTTACACCTTCACACATCTATCTTTACTTACCCCTATATTTTTAATTTTTCCTTGTCACTAGAGTTAAAGACAATTCCAATGTACCACGTATCTTTAGATCATGTCTATTTCTCTTTTGTGTTCTCTCTTTATTCTAATGGTTTCCCTTGGTTTTCAGTGTATCTTCGTCCATTTCATCCGTCGTACTTTTATATTAGGTTATGGCCGTCTCAGGTTTTAAGCCTAGAGCTCTGCGTTGAAACTTTCTTCTTTCAGTTGTATACGAATTACACTTTTATGCGCGTCTGAAGATCAACACCTCTCTCTATCGCTCTCTGGGATTTGTTACTTTGTAAATCTTTTCTTACTTAAATGTCAATCTTTGGAGGACGAATAGCGGAACAGAAAATGTACATCGTGAACTCTAGTTTCACATTTTAATATTTTGTTTCTTAGAACAAAAGTTTAAAAAATCACAGCCTCACCAGTATAAATCTTCTATTAAATATTTTATTATTAGTTACGTCGTCATTTTTAGTTTCGCTAAAATTTGTCCCAGGAATAAAAGTTGTAACTTTTATTAATATTTTTAAAGCTGTGACTTTTACATTGTCCTCTTAGATCAGCATTAACTTTTACTGATATCCATTTTCAAACTTATTCCTAACTCCTCAGTTATAGTTTTTGCAAAATTCATTATGTTTGACTTTTTCTATTTGTTATATATATAGTATTCTATCTTTTCGCGTATTCTAGTCGATTCATTACTTCTCCATTATATTAGTCCATTATAATTTCTAAATTTTGCCTTCGAGGCCATGATCGAAAAAGATAAAGAAATGTAAATATGACGACTTAGAGCAAACAATGTTTTTAGCTATTTACAATAAAGGGTATTAAGGGTCACCTCTAAAAATATTATGTACTATAAGTAACAATAGGGGACAAACTTACAGGAATAGATAAAGGTTTAGTGATTTCATAGTCGGCCACAGATACGTGATGAGTCTTCGTAATCATTGACTTACATTTGAGTTTATTGGTCGAAATTAGTTACTGTATTTTTATAAAAATAGAATATTATTTTAATGAATTTTATTACTTCATGACGGTTATATATAGATATGACTCATCCATGGTTAGCCTCAATTGATAGTTATTGTCTGTGTTTGTGGAGGTTGAGCACGTATAGGATATCTGTATAGAAACATTTTGGTGTCATTATTTAGAATTGCTATGCTCTAGGGATAACTGATTGCTTAGTAGACTATGATTGCATAATGTCTGATTATTTATCTCTAACACAGGCTGAGTATGGCCTACAGTTCGTGGTAGACGTGTTTAAAACCTTTGCCTACAACAACGGAAGCTTATAACATTTTACTGAAGTAACTAACTCAAACCTTGTGTGTGTATGTGTGTATAAGTATGTGTGTGTATATATATATATATATATACATATATATATATATATATATATATATATATATATATCGCAGTATGTATTCTTGTGTATTAATAAAGAACTAAGTCAAAATACAAATACAAGAATTATAATTGAATTTACAATTCATGAAAATTCAATTATAATTTTTGTATTTGTATTTTGACTTAGTTTATATATATATAAAGAACAAAAGTCAAAATACAAATACAAGAATTATATTTGAATTTACAACAGTTAGTTACTTCAGTAAAATGTTATAAGCTTCCGTTGTTGTAGGCAAAGGTTTTAAACACGTCTACCACGAACTGTAGGCCATACTCAGCCTGTGTTAGAGATAAATAATCAGACATTATGCAATCATAGTCTACTAAGCAATCAGTTATCCCTAGAGCATAGCAATTCTAAATAATGACACCAAAATGTTTCTATACAGATATCCTATAAGTGCTCAACCTCCACAAACACAGACAATAACTATCAATTGAGGCTAACCATGGATGAGTCATTTTTTGTATTTGTATTTTTACTTTTGTTCTTTATTAATACACAAGAAAACATATTTATATATATATATATATATATATATATATATATATTAAAACAACATAGGTTATTCAAATACAAGAATATTTATTAATTTATATTCAAAGCTTTTCGTTGGTAAACAGTACCATCAGTTTCCTGATGATGTTGGTACTGTTTACCAACGAAAAGCTTTGGATATAAAATAATAAATATTCTTGTATTTGAATAACCTATTTTGTTTTAAATTATTAAACAAGAAAACGTATTGATTAATGCAATTTTTAAAAATTATTTATTGATAATTTATAACGTAGCCTAAAGTATTCTTCTAAATAACACAATTTACATTTTATTATCATGTTTTATAGTTATAACATTACAATAATCTTAGTAAAATTGTTTAAAGATTCTTAAGATTAGATGAACTAATAACAACTCTACTATTTCTAATTATAAATTATTATAATTATTTTAATTAAAATAAAATTTAAATGGGTCATTAGTTGTAGAAATTCATTGCATGTGTTTTAATGTCTTTAAGAAATAGAAAATGTTTTTTTTTGCAATCTTTAGTTTATTTTGACCAACTGTGCAATTATTACCATCATATTATCAGCTTATTCAGACAGAGGCAGCATAAGCGCTATCTGGCAGACAGCGGTGGAAGGAGGAAGAGTTAATCTATTAAAGTGAGTATAAAACAATACGTTTAACAGAATAAATTATATTGTGCAAATAATTATTTTCTTATCAATATATACACCATTAAGTCGCGTAGCTGTAAAGTTGACGTGCAGATCTGTTTCGTGATTAAGGAAAGATAGAGTAACGTATTTCCCATAGCAAAATGATTTTACTTAGCAGAGCTTCTCTAAAACAGTTCTTGATAAAAATATTATGCCGAAATGCCTTTTCCAAAATTAATTAGGCTGTGATACTCCGGGGAATCTTTTATGAAGTTTAAGTGAAAACCTTTATAGGCCTATTTAGGTCCACAGATATTTGGAATGGAGAAAAACACTTAATTTTGCGTAATGAGAAATGACATAAACGTTTGTTATAATATAAGAGACAAGATATGGACTCTTTACATTTAACATCAAAATTTTAACTATAAATAAGACATTAGAGTTATTAGTTTTACAGATATCTGAACAAAATACATATTTATAAATTTTTCAATCAATTTTTATATCTTTATTTGTGGAATCTATGCAATAAAGACTAACATTAAATTTATTGTAGTTATTAAAAACTAATGTAGGTTACAATCGAAATTTGTTAGATGTTTACTGAATACAAATGTTTCATCAACTTCAACCGATTAAAATCAGTTCTTAAAAAGTATCAGACGAGCCTAAGAAGGTTATCATTTCAAAAATTGGATTTAAAATAGATAACCTAATATTATCGTTACATTGAATTATTTGTATTGAGATTTATCAAACATTAAGTAAACAATATATTTATTAAGTGTTTAAAACTATTTAATAATAACGTTTTTCCTTAACAATGTTCAATAAATAATGTAACATAACCTAAGTGTTAAAAAGGTTGTTTGAAAACATAACATTCAATATAGAATCAGCTGTTGCATGAAATCATATGTTAACATTTGTTAAACTTGGAGGTGTTTCATAGCGTAACCTAGTGGAATTTATACTGAATCGAAACTGTGTGCTTATGTCCATTCGAAACGTTTTTGAAGACGTCGCTATAGATGTTTTCACTTCAAAAAAAAATTATCTTGCAATGATGGTTTAAAGATCGCTAGTTAGGTGTGAGGTTACTTTCCTAAGAAAATCATCTTTGCTTTGGGACCGGATATTTAATGGCATGAAATTCTAGTTGTTCTTCAAACAATATATAAGACACTGTTTGGTGAAAAAATATAATATAATTTAATAGAAGAGCAAATTACATTTACACATAGAAACAATTTTATTGGCTTGAAAGAAAATTCTTATAATCCATAATTTTGAAATTCCGTAAATTAAAATTTGCATTGTTTAAATATATTTTATACAATTTTAAAAAGTTCAAACCAAAGAGAATACATTTCGAGTACAACCTAGATACTTGAGCTTTATCTCGCTGTATTGAACAATTCATTAAGTAAGCTACTAAACTGGAATGATGAAAATAATTAAAGTCAATAGTTTATAGGTTATGTTTCCAGAAGTAAATATAGTTGTGTACAAAAGGTGTGGAGAAACAAAATAAGAAACAATTATAATTTGGTAATACTTGAACAAAATGTGAATAAACTTCGATTTTTTCGTTTTCACAAATTTTGTTCAAGAACACGTTGTAAAAAAGAAACAGTGGTTTTAGATGCAGTAATTTTTATTTTATTTCTTGTATGGCTAATTTTATGTAAATCCAGGCTGAGATTTTTGCAGATGTCTTTCTAGACATTTCAAAATTTCTTTTATGAGTGTCATGTCTTAGATAAGTTGTGTTATTGAATTATTGCGTGCTTGGATAAATAGTCTATAACTGATTATACGCATTTATAACTCTTTTCTTTGTATAACGTAAATTTAATTAATTTTTTTTTACTGTTTGGTCAGTGATTATTAGGCTATAATCGGTGTTTCATTATTAGTACAAACAGCTTTTAACGTATCAGTTTTTTTGATTGATTTGTTTATTAGATTAATAACAATTGTTAACTAAAAAATTCCAAACAAATTAATTTTTTTCCTAATCAGTCGTAACACTAATTTTTACAATACTGACAACTTTCAGTAGACTACTTCGGAATTTTGATTGTTTTCTTGCCAGAAACCAAGTGGTTACATTACGTTATGTCTGAGGCTTATTACAGAAGGCTATTTATTTGTTACAGTTACAGCGTCGACCCTACTGAACGTCACACTTGGTGGTCGCTAATCATCGGCGGCTTCTTCACGTACATGGCCACGTACTCTGTGCACCAGACTCAGGTGCAGAGATACTTGACGTTGAAGGACCACGCTACCTGCGCTAAATGCTTGTATCTCTCGATGCCCATCACCATCGTGTTCAACCTGCTGCTAAGCATCGCCGGGTTATGTATTTACAGTAGATATCACAACTGCGATCCCTACACGTGAGTGGAAATGTAAAGTGTTGATTTTAAAATACCGTAGCAGAAAACCTACTTATATATGTATCCTCTACTTTTTACTGGTGAAAAACTAATGTTGATCATCTTCGACAAACAAAAATACTGCTTGAAACCCAAAATTTAAGTAAAATAGAATTACTAAAACGAATAATAAAGCAGTATATTTCAACAAACAACAATAAATAATCGGAAACTAAAATATAACAACTAATACACAAATATATAACAATAAATAATAAACAAAATAATATATGAACAAATATATAACAATAAATCTATAACTATAGTTTTTCAACACATAATAAATAACAAAAAATAAATACACACACACACACACACACACACACACACACACACACACACACACACAAACACACACACACACACAAACACACACAGACAAACACACACACAAACACACACACACACACACACACACACACACGCACGAACGCACACACACACAACCACACACACACGAACGCACGAACGCGCGCACACACACACACACACGCGAGAGCGCGCGCACGAACGCACGAACACACTCGCGCGCGCACACAAACGCACGAACGCACGCACGCACTCACACACACACACACACACACACACACACACACATAAACACACCGCGAGACGTATATATATATATATATATATATATATATATATATATATATATATATATATTTATATTATAACGTACCTATTCACATATGTCCTACAGGACCTTTGACTCTAAGGGACCTTTAACTACTACGCAGCTACTTGTTTCTACAACAACTGATTTATTTTAATCCTTAGTTCATTTATAACGGTAGCATTTATAAGTGGTTACATATAATTAGTTTTAATTCACACTAATTATTATAAATCTTATATATTAATATTTATATTTAAATTAACAATTCTAATAAACTGCTTTTAATTATCTTAAGGCGTGTATAGGTTACTGCACTTGGTTTGATAAATTTTAAATTTGATTGACTTATTACTGTTTAAAGAATTAAGAAAAAGTTTATAAAGCTCTTAATATTTTCGACTTTAAAGAGTTGACTTTATATTTAAGATAAATTATTACTTATTACTTGCTTGGTTTCTTGCTTCACGTCACCATTCACTTATTCACAGATCTCTTCAATTTCACTTTCTCTTTTCACTCGAAATACTTCTATGCTGTAACTGACTTTATTTCTATAATATCGCCCTTATTAATGCCACTTACTAATCAATTATCTCCCTTATTTAATCCCATTTACTACTTTTCTTATCTCCCTCACTCAAAGTAGCAAATTACTTATTAATCTCCCTTATTTAATCTCACTTTTTACCCTTTTATCTCCCTCGTTTAACATCACTTTCTATTTAATTATCTCCGTTATTAATCTTATTTAATACTTTACATTGCTCTTTATATTACTTGAATTTAACAATTCATACCTAACTTAACGTATTTATCCCTCGAATCCTGCATTTTGACTCCTTCGAGTCTTAAAAATTGACTGACTTTCATGTTTCCCTTTGGATCGTTTTCATACGGGTTTCATCCCCACTTCAAATTTGATTGGCTTCCTTATGACGCTCAAAATTGTTCCTGCCTATCAGAATGTCATTCTTCATATCTTCCCCTTTGGATTGGGTGGGAACTTCTCGAGCTTTCCCAAGGTGCAGGTGTCTGCTGGACGTGCTTTTCCTGCATTTTTAGAGATTCGTCGCCATAAATCTGCATGGTCCCTCGATGTCCAAATAAAGCGCCTCTCCAGTGGTCGAGTCACGTCTTGGTTTACCTATATTGAAACATTTCGACGTATATTAATATTTAAGGCATACAGGTACGTGCAGTAACCATTTTGGCCGATAGATTTACAATATACTGCCCTTGGTTAGATAGCAACAGTGTGCTACGATCTCACAAAATGAAATAGGTTTAATAAATTAATTTCGTTATAATTACACACACACACACACACACACACACACACACACACACACACACACACACACACACACACATATATATATATATATATATATATATATATA
Organism: Prosapia bicincta; assembly: GCA_036971475.1. Lineage (NCBI taxonomy): Eukaryota > Metazoa > Arthropoda > Insecta > Hemiptera > Cercopidae > Prosapia > Prosapia bicincta. The sequence goes on along the minus strand of JBAIZL010000002.1, from coordinate 118,084,184 downwards.
TATATATATTAAACAACATAGGTTATTGAAATACAAGAATATTTATTAATTTATTTTCAAAGCTTTTCGTTGGTAATCAGTACCAACATCATCAGGAATGAAAATTACAATAATGATGAAAATTTCATTCCTGATGATGTTGGTACTGTTTACCAACGAAAAGCTTTGAATACAAATTAATAAATATTCTTGTATTTGAATAACCTATCTTGTTTTAAATTATTAAACAAGAAAACGTATTTTATATTTATATATATATATATATATATATATATATATATAGGTTTTGCAACACTGTTTTCTTGTATTCACTTATCACTTTCACTGTACATACTTAAACAAAAATTTTACTTGTTATTTATGCGAGTTAACTTTCAAAGATTGATAGTATCTTCATCATCGGGCATCACTGACCGGGGGTTGTAGTAGAATCTAGAGTCTACTACAACCCCTGATCAGAGAAGGCCGATGATGGAGGTACTACCAATCTTTGAAAGTTAACTCGCATAAATACCAAGTAAGATTCTTGTTTAAGTACACATAATGAAAGTGATATATATATATTAAATATGGTGATATGTTTTCTTGTAATACAGTTAATAAATTAAAAATATTTCAAAAACAAGAATACTTCTTATGAATATATTTATTCAAAGCTTTTCGCCGATAAAATAGTACCAGCATCTTCAGGAAAATAATATTACGAATAAATATATTCATAAAAAGTATTCTGTTTTTGAAATATTTTTAATTTATTATTATATATATATATATATATATATATATATATATATATATGAGAGTGAGCTAGAGTTTTGTTAACTAAATGCTATTAACTTGTTAACACTCAGAGGAAACGTTTTCGTCTTACGACTTCTTCAGCCTCGTATGTTTGCCGCTTGTATTGCTACAGTTGTGCTTCTTTTTTTTGACTATCAAAAATTGGTACCAAACAATCACAATTGCAGCAACCCTAACGGCAAAAATACGAGGCTGAAGAAGTCGTAAGACGAAAACGTTTCCTCCAAGTGTAAGTTAACAATTTAAAAACCTTTAGTTAACAAAAAGTCTGGTCGCAAGTAATATCAAAGTGTAATAAGTAAATAGTTAAACAATCATATAAACTTATTATCACCTACATTTAATCATCTGACCTCCAATTCTTACAAATTATACCAAAATACATTAAAATGATGCAGTGACAAAAATTGTTTTCATAGCTAATACTATAATTACTATTAAGGAGAGTAACGTGATAAAAAAAAAAACAATTTTTGGGTTTTTGCATTAAAACATAGCTTAAACTTGACTCTTTAAAATGATATACAACATGCATAATTTGCATCGTTCCTTTGTTATGTAATAAAAATATATATTCGGGCGTTCATGAAAGTTTTGCGTGTCAAAATTTGAGCTCCTGCTACACTCTGTGTAAAAGCATGTACATCGAAATATATATATTAACTTATTATTTAGGAGATGGAGACTGCAAAGGATTTGAAACAGTTTCTGAATCAAAACCATATGGCCCAAACTTTTTAGTTAAAAAAATGGAATGCGTGGGTCACGTTCAAAAACGGATGGGGACTCGTCTTAGAGCATACAAATTGAGAAACTCTAAAAAAAAAATTATCTGACGGCAAAACTATTGGTGGCCGGGGAAGGCTTACAGAAGCAGCTATAAACACCACACAACTGTACTATGGCCTTGCTATAAGAAGAAATTGTAAAATAGGTGTGGAAGTAATGAGGGAAGCCATATGGGCAGAATACTTCCACTTAGGCTCAACTGATTTAGAACCGCAACATAGCTTATGTCCAAAAGATGAGAATTCCTGGTGTAAATACCAACAATCAGTAGGAGACGGTGTTCCATATAAACATGCAGATCACAATCACCTACCAAAAGCTGTTTTGCTTGAAATCAAACAGGTATTCAAAGATCTGTCAAACCCCATTCTGTTGAGTAAGTGCGCGCATGGTGGAACTCAGAACATAAGCGAGTCCCTCAATAACGTAATTTGGATCCGCGTCCCAAAAAGAGTTTTTGTGAGAATCAACACACTAAAACTTGGTGTATATGATGTAATTGCTTATTACAACAAGGGGAACATTTCAAAGTGCTTTGCGTTCAAAGTTATGGGCTTACAAGCTGGTGAAAATTGTGCAAAAGAAGGTGCTTGACATAAGGCGTGTAAAGAAAGCAGATAAACCAATTGACGAATTGAAAAAGAAGTGCAGACAAGAAAGAAGTTTGTAAAGGAGACAATTGGAAGATGAATTCGAAGAGGAGGAAGGACTAGACAACCCCTCATATGCAGCAGGACATTATTAAAAGTATGTAACTAACCTGTTCAGTGCACGTCTAACTTTATTTCCGCGATTCCCGAAATCCCTGTTTTTTAAACTTTAGGTACACTTTTCTCAGGAACCATTCAAGCTACAATGATACAATTTGGCAAACATATTTTAATATGTATTGTAAACAAACAGACCAGAGGTTTTTCCTAAAATCCTAATATTTTTTTGGTTATAAATATTTTTATACATAAAAACATTACAATTTAAAAAGGGTTTAGAAAAAAAATCATATCTCATGACCAAAACATTATTTTAAAATATCCTCTGGTAAAGACATGTAGAAAGAACCATATAAGAACTGTAACGTTGCTCCCCTTAAGTGTACTCTTGTGGCTTTAGGTTTCTAATACAATAAAGTTTAATAATAACAGCGTTATATTACTCTTTCTCTCGGGTCTTTATTACAGGATCTTCTATAAAGTAGAAAGTAGTGACACAAAAATCTTGAATAAGATTTATAAAGACACTGAATTTAAATTTGTTTTGAGTTTACGAAATTATAGAAATCTCTGTTGGCTGAATCTAATATGATAAAGAGTGTACTTATTGTTTGTGCTCCTGAAATTCACTGGTTGCTGCAGGTTAACTTCTTCACTTCAGCTTTACATAATACTTTACTTACTTCCCTATTCTCTTTAATATCTGCTTAACCCATTAATCGTCGCACTTTTAGAATTTATATACATAAATATCTAATAAATTCATTTTACAATTCCCTTAACTCTTCTAAATAAATATAAAACTTTCAAAACATTTTCTTACACTTGCCCCCAATACGTCTGCATTTTTCCGAAGCTCCCCAAACTTAGTCCGCTTTGCCCCATTGATTTTAGTTTTTAAGAAAGAGCATAATATCCCTCCTACGTATTTCAGCCAATCAGATTTAACCTTATTTAAATTTCGAACGCATAACGTTCGGCCATTTCGGTGTATATCAAGCACCTTTACAAATTTTAATGACTTCACACACTGTAACAGGTGTTATTTTCCCACGCTTCCCTGGGTTTCCCCGAATTACTTGAACCTTAGAAATACTCTGGATCCTTCATTTGGCAACACGTTCCCACGACTGGTTTATTACCCCAACTGAAATATAAAATGGTTAAGCTCTCTACTAACTTTATACTATATGTCTCATATGTTTATGTTTTATATATATATTAAACACGGTGATACTTTTTTTTGTAATATATATATTAAATAAAAATATTTCAAATACAATTATAGTTATAATTTTTATATTTTCAAAGCTTTTCGCCAATAAAATAAGTATTACCATATCCAAAAAACCAATGATATAACAAAATATTTTTCAAAAATTAAACCATACGTATTACAATTCAACCATATGTCTATTAGTATCTATACTTCTATGTAATTTTTGCCATGACATCAATTATCTTGTAAATAGTTTGGTATTTTGATTTCACTTGAATTTGTATTCAAATAATTTCTTTTCAACTTTACAATTTTCTAATGTTTCAAATTGAACCCTTTCTTTATTTCTTTAATTAATTTCGTATTTCCTATTTCAGGAAATCTGTGTCCATTATTGATATAATAGTCAAATTTGATTTGTATATGTTCGGTCTTATATAGGCGTTTAAATGCTTAATATGTTCTTTAATCTTTCTTTTAGTTTCTCTTTGTTTCTCCTACATCTAATTTATTACAATCTTGACATTTTATATAATATAGAGTAAGTTGATAAGAGATGGCCACCCTTTTGTAAAACCTCTATCAAATCGTTAATTTTAACATAATTCATTTGAAAATATTTGATTTAGTTGAATTGTTAACATAGATTTCAGATGTTAAAGTTATAGGGTTCGTACGACAATATATTTTTTAAAATCACAACAAAAGATTTGAAATTTACTATCTTACCTAAGCTTCGAGGAGAGATGGCAACGAAGCATAGGAGAAATGGCTACCTGGACATAAAAGATAAAATAAGGCGGAAAAGTAATAGATAATAATTTTTGCAGACATTCTTAAGTTTATTACCATTAATGACACGCATTGTAAAATAAATTTTTGCAGAAACTACAAAATTATAAGTATAAAAGTTGAAAAATTTTATTAGCCAAAGCAATAAACCAAATTGTTATAAAAATTACAAAAATATAAGTATAAAAGGTGCAGAAATATAATTAGGTTAAAAAATAATCAAACAAAAACATATCCTAGGAGAAATATGTTACTTCTAATATTTTGCAGTTTGTTGACGTTTCCTCCAAAATTCTTTCGATAAAAGCACACTCAGGCACAACGTCTGCATTGAAAGGAAAAATATCAGTGGCGCGAAAACCAGAGATAGCATTTTCAGCAATAGTTGATTTGCCCCATACATTACTGAGCAGCTGTCCAAACCCTAACCTTGAAACTCTGGTCAACGTTCTGTTTTTATCACCTATTCAGGCCTTTATAGATAAAGCATTTGAGAGATTTGAGAAACGTTCTGTATAAGGGTTGTGGTGATTCGTGGTATGACTAGATAAACAAAAGAACACTATGACATTTTCTTCTGAAAATTCTAACATTTTTACTAAATTGCAATGTGAAACATGACCAGCTAATATCAAAAATACTTTATCCTCTGGTTTCTCGGCACAAAACCGTCTCGTAGCCAATACAAAAGTTCTGCATTAACGTAGGCTGATTTCTGCGACATGGAAATTTTAGATGCAGGTGGCATTCCATCTTCCCATTCTTGTCTCTTATTGACACCTTTCATGGTAGCCACTAGGGGAGTAAAGACTCCCTCGGCGTTGCAACAGGAGATAACAGTCACCGTTTCCCCTGATGACGATGCAGAGGCAACTGCTTTGAAGCCTTTTTATGCAATAACTTCCTCTATTCGACAGTTTAAGTTGTAGGCCCACTTGAAACTTTAAATCAATGTTGTGACAAATGGGAAAGAACTGCAAAAGTCCGGATGTGACTATCTCTCTTCGAAAACAGGTGCCATCTCTCCTTTTTGTCGAGGAAAATTACCACCTTAGCAGTTTCCGCCAACGAGAACATATGGCAATTATTTGAGGTTATGAAAATTCTTCAAACTGTAAGCACTGACTGGGTCACAGGGATGCTCGCTATCAGAGTACGGAGCTACGCCTTGTGGCCGTCTCTCCTCGACTTACCATACACCATTTTTTTCGTGCATATTATTTTGATTATTGCTATTTTTTATTATACTTTAAATACCATATATATATATATATATATATATATATATAATATTATAAATTATTGTATATAATAATATCATAATATTATATTGCTAATATAATATATTTTATATTTTTATTTTATACTTTATTATCTATTATTTCAATTTTGAAAAATAATTTGTATATTTGTTTCTTTGAATAGCCTAGTAATTTTGTTTATTTCGTTGCCTGTGAATGTAAAAGTTGTCCAAATTTTTTTCTTGTATTATTTACAAAGTTATGGTTGATCTTCTGTTTCCTTATTATGTCAGTGGATTATTTAATCTATTTATAGTTTTTCTTTTATATCAATTTCTAATGCTATTTTATACATTATATTTAAAAAAATAATAATTAAAAGATTTGCTTATCACATTATCATGTAGGCAGTATAATTCATGAACGTTATAATTCGTAATAATTTATCCAACAATAAGTATGTTTTTCTACCATTTATAGTGGTATTTTATTAAAAAATCATGAAGATACATTTTTAGAATTAAAAATATTTCGTAAAGAAAATAAAATTGTAATACTAACTGCAATTATTTCAATAACGCAGGTTGGGTAAAATAAAAAGCCTAGATCAGCTGTTGCCGTTCTACCTGATGGATGCTCTAGGACACCTACCAGGCGTCCCCGGTCTTATCGTATCTGGAGTGTTCTGCTCGTCTCTGAGCGCCATCTCTGGCAACATGAACTCTATGACGACCATTACCCTAGAAGATTACATCAAGGTAGTGCCAAACTTAGAACAGTTTAATCCTGATAATAAATAACAAAGAAAACCATAGTAGTTGTCCTTGAATCAATACAAAGCTAAATTTATACTCAGGACAACGATTTTCTTAAGGAAATTTTGAAATTTGATTAGGAGATAAGCTGTTATTCAGTGAAAAATCGACAACAATCAAATTTCTTCATCATTGTTGGTAAAATTTGTAACTTTGAGATTCGCTTATCTCGTTACCGTGTAGACTATATATAATTCATGGATGATTCGATTTAAATATAAGTTCATTTTAAAAATAATCATATTATTTATTCGTGTAAAAAAATATATGTGTAACCTGGGCATTACTTTACTATATGTCTTCACTAATATCGAGTGAAGAACAAGAAAAGTTTTTAGAAAGTAAATTTCATTCAAATAGACTTTTTTAAACATTTGTAGCAAAGATGGTAATAGTTGACAAAGATTTACCACACCTATTTTTTTCTATTTGCATATGATAATTACAAATACATTTCATACAGGAAATTGTAACTGTAGCAAAACAGAAATAAGTTTAAAAACTTGGCGTAAATAATCACAACACAAACAAACCATTGGTTGACACAAGCGAAATTTTATACAGCTAAATTTCCTATATACATAATGTACTGTACTATTGTACAATACATTTCTATAAAAGTATATTACAAAACAGATACTCTTTAGTTAGCGTCATATCTTCTTAAGAAAGATTTAGCTACATATATAGGTCTGCCGCCGTATGGGCGAAAAGGAAAACCACATCCTCCCGGGTTGTTGAGCAGTGTTGCCAATTCTATGTTGAACTTTAGTTCGTCGCTCATTGTGACAGTGTTCAAAATGACAACACAGCATCCCTCCCCGCCACACACCCGTTCCTATTCTGCTTTAAATCAAACTATAGCCAGCCAGCCTCAACGCTATACGTCCCACAGGGTTTGACGTCAGTACGCTCTGGCCTTGTTCTCTAGGAGATACTGATCCAGCCCAGTTACCAAAAGCTCTGCTTGTAAATTGGTACCCGCAGCCAGCGTCTGTGACAGACGCTGCAAAACCTCGGAGGCCACCATACCCCATACTTCTCTGATTGATTATTAAGTAATCAAAATTTGAATGTTATTTTTTATATCTTCTTTAAATTCTTTTTTAAAAAAATCTGATTACATCTAAACTATTTTTGTATGATTTTATGTTTCAGCCGTTATACCTGCGCTGTAAAAACTCATCACTTTCAGATAAAGAAAGTTTAATATTAGTGAAGGTATTTATTTTTGTGTACGGTGGCGTTGCTATAGCTACGGCATTCGTTGCTCAATACATCACAGGAGTACTTCAGGTTTGCCTAACTCTAGTAGGAGTGATTGGCTCACCAATCATGGCGCTGTTTACTCTTGGAATGTTCTGCCCTTCGGCCAATGAACCGGTAAGTCGTCTACATTAGCAAATATAACATTTCTTATACATTTAGACTATTTGTTTAAGGCTGTTGTTCTCGACTATATAATATTTATCGCGTTAAATAAAACCTATTAATTATTTTTTTAAGGAATTTATCGATACAAATTAATTTGAAGTTATTGTACAAGCAATAAACTAACTCATTGTATCACGTAAGTTGATTATTTCAAGCCTGGACTTACGTTAAGACTTTTTTCCCTTTGAAATTCGTTTGAGAGTTTTACATCTTTTGCCCCTCAAAAAAATCTAAACATAATTTCATTGAAGTTGTAACACAAATGTAAAAACGTGTACTAACATGATTAAAAACTTCCAAAAAGCTTTCATTCCGTAAAACAATTTGAACAAATCTAGTACTAAATTCTAAAAAGGGAGGCCACAGAACATTTGCTCTATTGTATCATAATTTGACCAATTTTGTTTTAAATTGAATGAAGTTTATATTTCTTAAATATTTTTCAATTTTCCTTAAAACTATTCATATTATAAAATGAAAAAATAGCAAACAGTTTTTCCTCCCTTACAACATACTCACAGGATTTAGAAGCTTCTCGGAACTCGACTCGCCCTCCTGGCCACCCCTGACTCATTCGCGAGGCCGGCCGTGACAAACTATGGCTCATTTACCAACCACCGTCCCTCATCATTGCAACTTATTTTATTTCAATTTTAAACTCAAGATGGCTAATATATAACTACCTACTCCAAATTCTAAAGAAAATTAATCCAAACTGAACTAAATGCTTCATATTTATGGCAAATAAATTCGATGGACAGTAACTAATTAAAAGTAGGCCTATTTACTCTTTCATTACCTTTTTAGATATTACTTTTAATTTAAAATTTTAATAACAAAAATGGTCGTGGAACAGTGCCTAATGAATCATTGTTTGTCACTGACTGGTCAGGCGAGCAGGTCTCGAGGGAGAATTGAGGTCCAGAAGTTCCTTCTTACGCTGGGAATCATCTAAGAGGGGAAACACTAAACTTTTCTAAAAATTAAATTATCTACAAATTTCTTGAGAAAATATTACTTTATTACAATTAATTTGAGTTATTGGGCATTAAACCTATAAAGTGTAAATTTCATTTTAGAATTGTGGTTTTTACCATTTTTTTAGACACATTTGGCGTAGCGGTTTGTTCCCTTTTCGCGTCAAAATCTAACAAACCGTCAACTTTACCCCAGTTTCAGTACAGCCTAATTTGACCGAAGGAGCAAAAGGGTGAAGCTTTTCGCTAGGCATATCTCGGTAGTGAAGCATTTTAGGATGTATTATTAAAGTAATTTTATCTTTTTAACCTATACAATCATTCTTCGAGAGACGCCGTATAGTTTAGATACACTATGTTCATTGATGTCTTTCAAAATTTATTTACCCTAATTAGGTGTTCTCATGTAATAAGTATGACGGACATTTTGTTTCCAGGGAGCCATAACTTCTATAATTGTCGGCATAGCAACCGGCGTTTACTTGGGATTTGGTGTCTCCAGACCTACAGCTCCTAACCTGCCCCTATCAACGAGCGAGTGCTTCGTGAATGCCACAAGCCTTGAGCTGACGACACCTGCAGTGGCGGAAGCACTTCGCCTTACTCAGTGAGTAGTGCTTTTTATATAATATATTTATTGGAATTGAAAATCTAAAAGAGGATTTAATGATGGAGGCTCCTACATTTTTCTCAAAATAGTTCAAGAGCCATGATAATCATAATTCGTACTTTAAAATGTTATAGAATTTTTATAATAACATAACTAAATGTCTACATAACTAAATAATAGCCTAATTTCAGGGATAAAAAGCATTTTTTTAAAAATTTTCACAGAAGCGGTAGATTTTAGTCCTAAAATTCGAAAACCACATGTCGACCCACAAGTCTCTTTTGAAGCTTGATATAAATTTTCATAAAAATCTATGGAGACTCAAAGAGTTCTACGGTAATACCCTATATTCTCCTTCGTATAACTGGACTATATCACAATAAATTGAGTCTCTATTAGATCTATCCCAATCGTCAGCAACACCTTTCCCTTGATTATATTTTTCATATCAGTCATTGATTTTGACGTCGACCACCGTCATCGTATCCCTTATTTCTTAAATGACCGCTTTATTTATTGTTGTAGATCTCTGTAATGAAAAAAGTAAATCTAATCATATCCATGGTGAAATTTCTATAACAGCTTGTGGAGTTAGTATTTATTTCAGCTTTCTATTTTTAATTTATATAAAATGAATAGGTTATAGCTCATTTAAGAATAATTAATCTATAGATTAAATAGAATTAAACTAATTTTAAAAATACTTAACAAATTGAATACGTAATTTCTTACTTGCTGACGCGTTTCAAAACATTCTTTCCTTTTACGAAGTTAACCCTCTACTGGACGGTCGGCAAAAAGGAACGAATGTTTTGAAACGAGTCAGCAAGTAAGAAATTATGTATTTACCTAGGTAAGTATTTTTAAAATTAGTTTAATCAGTGAATTCAAGATGATTACATGAAGCAACTTAAATAAAATGTTAAGCAGTGCAACTAGTCATTAGTGAGGTTACGTTGAATCCAGAGAATTATATCATATATATATATATATATATATATATATATATATATATATATATATATATATATATATATATATATCAATATTTTTGGCAATATCATATATTTGTAAAATATTATTAGTTAATAAATTATTATCAAAATGTAATTTCGTCAAAGTACTGTACATATTGTCGATTCTGAATCTTAATATTTAAGCTAATTTTGTTACTAAATTGATTTAAAATTAAAATAACACAAAAAACCATTCTACTTTAATATAGTTATATTTAGCTGTTATAACTTCTATTTCCAGCCCTGAGGGATATTTCTATCTCGCTCGCATCAGCTACCTGTGGACAGCAGTTATTAGCACACTGACTGCAATAGTGGCCGGATATGTCGTCAGTTGGTACGCGAGGAAGTATCACAACTTCCGGTCTCCAACCGATCCCGATGTTTTCTCTCCTCTCGTGGGCTTCATTTTAAGGCTAAGCAAAGAGGACGTTGATGAAATTGTAATTTTCGAAAAAAACAGAATTAGAGAATCTATAAAAGAAGAGGACGAAGATATAAACCATTTATCTTGATTTTCGGGTTCAAAGATAGGTTAAAGAATTTGTATTGACAAACACGGTTCTCTAGAATCGTGATAAATCAGAACGTGTATTACCAAATTATCATAAAGGTAAAAACGTCTTCAGATAATTTTAATCTCGTAAGCATTTTATTAATGACTAATTACTTAAATAAGAACCAAAATAAAATAAGTTAATAGGTAGTAAGTTATTTTACAGTCTACATCTGTACTGTCGTGTGAAAATATACTTTGAATCCTGACAGACATATAAAGGGGAAATCACCAACCTAGAGTGAGGAAACATCGATACAACAAAGGGAGGGGTTGTTTCTTGGTAACGTATTCGACAAATTTTAAACTACGAGATATAGCAAGAGATGCGCAGGAGGGGGATTCGCCAACTAATTGAGGGGCAAAGCAAAGCAACTATATATATCTCACTCTCTCTTTCTCGCATCTGGCCACAGTGTTGGACAAGACACAATGCTTGTGAGAGCTCGATACGTATAGCAAAACGAGGCTCAAGAAACATTCCGTTTGCTGGCTCCCTCACCACTGTAAATATGTAGTAGGCCACTGTGATCAGCTGGTCAAGTTTCTTGCTATATCCCGCAACTTAGACTGGCAGGCTAGCTGAGGCCAGTGTTTAGGGTAAATTTGCTCTGCTTTGGGTTCATGTCTGTTAGACGTCTTGCGAGAGATAGAATTAGGTGGGGGGGGGAGTAAACAACGTGAAGAAAAACAACGCGCCAGTTAAATCTCTTTCTACTACCAAAATTTCAAGAAAAGAAGGTTAAATTTTTATTTCATATTACATTAGCTTTCGTAAATAGTATTTTACATTAATATTTTATTTATTCTTGTTTTAAATTTGATGTAATATTTTAAAACTGACGCACAATAAGATCTATTATTATCTATTAGGTAACGTAAAGGGATGTAGGGCCTATATGATAAGACTTGAAGAGGGTGCTAAAAGTGCTCCTGGTTTAGGAGGGTGCGTGGAGAGGTAGACCACTGCTTATCTCTCGGAGTTGGATCATAGGAGCGTTCAAATTTTCCTGAAGTAGACCTATATTTCAGGCAAGGCATCATGCTCGGGATATGATTACGGAAGTCAGTACTAACAAACTGTTTGAGATTCGCCAAATTTGAACCGTGAATTTTTTCTATCTTCCAGAAATGAATCTAACTAAATTCCATCTAAGAATACTGTTGCCATCGTATTAACACTCTCTAATAACGTTAATTTTTATATGGATCTATATGTATGCACTTCTCTTCGTTTTCATTTTCACTAGATAATAGTAACATAAAGTCAAATATTTTAAGCACTTCTTATTAATGTCTTTTTTATTTTATATTTTCGTCATCTGAAGTTTAATTCTTTTAATAGCTTGTCGTGTCTCTACGGTAACTGTATTCGTTGCTGTATAGTTATCTACAGTTGTGCATGTGACGTAAATTTTTTTTAGTTTTGAAGAATGTAGCGTAATATTATACTTGTTGAAGTAGCAAGCAATACTAAATGTTTGCACAGCGTTTGTGCTTTTCTCGGATTGAATATATAATTTTATCTAAGTTTCTTACTCCTAGTTGCTTTAAGAATGTAGCATAATATTATACTTGTTGAAGTAGCAAGCAATACTAAATGTTTGCACATTGTTTGTGCTTTTCTCGGATTGAATATATAATTTTATCTAAGTTTCTTACTCCTAGTTGCTTTAAGAATGTAGCGTAATATTATACTTGTTGAAGTAGCAAGCAATACTAAATGTTTGCACAGCGTTTGTGCTTTTCTCGGATTGAATATATAATTTTATCTAAGTTTCTTACTCCTAGTTGCTTTAAGAATGTAGCGTAATATTATACTTGTTGAAGTAGCAAGCAATACTAAATGCTTGCACAGCGTTTGTGCTTTTCTCGGATTGAATATATAATTTTATCTAAGTTTCTTACTCCTAGTTGCTTTAAGAATGTAGCGTAATATTATACTTGTTGAAGTAGCAAGCAATACTAAATGTTTGCACAGCGTTTGTGCTTTTCTCGGATTGAATATATAATTTTATCTAAGTTTCTTACTCCTAGTTGCTTTAAGAATGTAGCGTAATATTATACTTGTTGAAGTAGCAAGCAATACTAAATGTTTGCACAGCGTTTGTGCTTTTCTTTAATTGAATATATAATTTTATCTAAGTTTCTTACTCCTAGTTGCTTTAAGAATGTAGCGTAATATTATACTTGTTGAAGTAGCAAGCAATACTAAATGTTTGCACAGCGTTTGTGCTTTTCTTTAATTGAATATATAATTTTATCTAAGTTTCTTACTCCTAGTTGCTTTAAGAATGTAGCGTAATATTATACTTGTTGAAGTAGCAAGCAATACTAAATGCTTGCACAGCGTTTGTGCTTTTCTCGGATTGAATATATAATTTTATCTAAGTTTCTTACTCCTAGTTGCTTTAAGAATGTAGCGTAATATTATACTTGTTGAAGTAGCAAGCAATACTAAATGTTTGCACAGCGTTTGTGCTTTTCTCGGATTGAATATATAATTTTATCTAAGTTTCTTACTCCTAGTTGCTTTAAGAATGTAGCGTAATATTATACTTGTTGAAGTAGCAAGCAATACTAAATGTTTGCACAGCGTTTGTGCTTTTCTTTAATTGAATATATAATTTTATCTAAGTTTCTTACTCCTAGTTGCTTTAAGAATGTAGCGTAATATTATACTTGTTGAAGTAGCAAGCAATACTAAATGTTTGCACAGCGTTTGTGCTTTTCTTTAATTGAATATATAATTTTATCTAAGTTTCTTACTCCTGGTTGCTTTAAGAATGTAGCGTAATAATATACTTGTTGAAGTAGCAAACAATACTAAATGTTTGCACAGCGTTTGTGCTTTTCTTGGATTGAATATATAATTTTATCTAAGTTTCTTACTCCTGGTTTCTTTAAGAATGTAGCGTAATATTATACTTGTTGAAGTAGCAAACAATACTAAATGTTTGCACAGCGTTTGTGCTTTTCTTGGATTGAATATATAATTTTATCTAAGTTTCTTACTCCTGGTTGCTTTAAGAATGTAGCGTAATAATATAATTGTTGAAGTAGCAAGCCACACTAGATGTGTGCACAGCGTTTGTGCTTTTCTTGGATTGAATATATAATTTTATCTAAGTTTCTTACTCCTGGTTGCTTTAAGAATGTAGCGTAATATTATACTTGTTGAAATAGCTAACAATACTAAATGTTTGCACAGCGTTTGTGCTTTTCTTGGATTGAATATATAATTTTATCTAAGTTTCTTACTCCTGGTTGCTTTAAGAATGTAGCGTAATATTATACTTGTTGAAGTAGCAAACAATACTAAATGTTTGCACAGCGTTTGTGCTTTTCTTGGATTGAATATATAATTTTATCTAAGTTTCTTACTCCTGGTTGCTTTAAGAATGTAGCGTAATAATATACTTGTTGAAGTAGCAAGCCACACTAGATGTGTGCACAACGTTTGTGCTTTTCTTGGATTGAATATATAATTGTATCTAAGTTTCTTACTCCTGGTTTCTTTAAGAATGTAGCGTAATAATATACTTGTTGAAGTAGCAAGCCACACTAGATGTTTGCACAACGTTTGTGCTTTTCTTGGATTGAATATATAATTTTATCTAAGTTTCTTACTCCTGGTTTCTTTAAGAATGTAGCGTAATAATATACTTGTTGAAGTAGCAAGCCACACTAGATGTTTGCACAACGTTTGTGCTTTTCTTGGATTGAATATATAATTTTATCTAAGTTTCTTACTCCTGGTTTCTTTAAGAATGTAGCGTAATAATATACTTGTTGAAGTAGCAAGCCACACTAGATGTTTGCACAACGTTTGTGCTTTTCTTGGATTGAATATATAATTTTATCTAAGTTTCTTACTCCTGGTTTCTTTAAGAATGTAGCGTAATAATATACTTGTTGAAGTAGCAAGCCACACTAGATGTTTGCACAACGTTTGTGCTTTTCTTGGATTGAATATATAATTTTATCTAAGTTTCTTACTCCTGGTTGCTTTATTGATACTAAAACTTGGGTATTTACCCCACTTTAGCGCTATGTTGCCGACTAGTATATTTTGTTTATAACGTGTTTGGGTTAGTTTAAGGCATAATTTTAAAAACTTAAACTTCAGTAAAACCGACTAAAAATAACAAACAATCGTTCAGTCAAAGCCTACAGATAAACGCACAAATATACTAATATAAATCCATGCACTTAAAGTTAAAAAGATGTAGAAAATACATCTACTTCAGAAAGAAATGTAGAAACGGCTGTTGAATGTAAAACTATTAGGCTGCGGACATACAGGAGGCAACTGACGGCAACACAACGCAAACTTGAGTTGCTTTTTCCCAGCATACACAGTTGAATGCACTATTCATAGAGAAGTGATAGCAACGCGACTAGCTAATGACACAGAAACTAGAGTTGCTCCGGTCACGACATGCTGTAAACTCGTTGCTCAGTTTCAAGCAGTATTTGTTGTGTTGTGTATGCGTTTCTCAAGAGTGCTCCCGTAATTAAATAATTACTATTTTTATTTGTATTTTTTTGTGTTTCTGTTCTTTGAGTAGTCTTTTATTATAATGGTAAAGTACTTCAGAAAAACAAAATATTCCTGGTTGTCATGATATGTGTACCAAACAACTTCAAGACAATACAGATGATTACCAACATTTTTTTTTTAATATATAAAATCGGTACTTGAACTATAAAATTTCATTTGTTTGAAAACTAATATTAATTTCATTTTATTATAATGTTTTTTTAAAATTTGCAGTTATACATAAAAACGAATACATAAATGTGCAATTAACCTTAGCTGAGTGTTATTGTTAATCTCTCTCCAGCTGAAATCGCTTCTCGCCAATTTGTTTTATTTTTTCTTGACGTTCTAAAATACATGACTTAAAAGGTAATCGTAACTGCTAATGCTCATACGATAATTAAACAATTGGTCTGGGTAATTTCGTGAATTTTTCACAGCTGTATTGGCTTTGTCTCGCATGAATGACATTATAGAGGTGTTGGTTTACACTGAATTGTCTTTTTTTCTAACGTTTTTGTAGTTTTTTTCTTAAAATATACACAAGAACGCATTCACCTCTGACGTCGACATAACTGACAACTAAACTAGCAATTTTATATGAACAATCTTGTAAACCGACTAGTACTAGCACATTATTTGGTCTAACCACCGTCTCACCTCGGAAGAAAAGTCACAACAGAAGACTATAATTTTAAATCGAATATATAACATGTAGCTACTGAATTTAATTTTTGTAGTTAATGAAACCACATAACCAAGAGACTCCTAATAACACACTTGTTTTGAAGCTCTGGATTAAGGCCAAAATATTATAGAAACAACCTTTTCACTTAAACAGTGGCTGACATTCTGATAAAAACACTTTTCATATATTTACCACCGAGCTTGAAATAATCTTTTTGTTTCACGTTTCAAAGTGAGCGCTAATAAGTGACGAGTTAAATTTACCTGGTGTTTTACTTATTAATAAGAAACTAATCTGTGTTACAAAGTGGTTTTAGAACAATGCCTTTAGTGACGTGTTTCCAACAATCACGGGCACGCATCGTAGGCCTATTTATATGTAGTGTGTACACAACTATTTTAGTTAGTTTTATTCATATTTTTAAATTGTGTGTAAATAGTTTTTAAAATATCTTAGATATTTAGAAGGTAGACCGGAATATTGTTGGCTTTGTTGAACACTAGTTATTGAACTTTAGTTCCTCGTGTAAGGAATTTACAGGAAAACAATGCATTTGAAATAATCAACACATCCTGATGTAAGCAAAACATAACTAGTACTTTTAAATCCTTTTAAGTGAATCAATTACCTTGTGTAAACCTTTTAAATGAATCAATTACCTTGTGTACACCTTTTAAATGAATCAATTACCTTGTGTAAACCTTTTAAATGAATCAATTACCTTGTGTAAACCTTTTAAATGAACCAATTACCTTTTGTAAACCTTTTAAATGAATCAATTACCTTATGTACACCTTTTAAATGCATCAATTACCTTTTGTAAACCTTTTAAATGATTAAATTACCTTGTGTAAACCTTTTAAATGATAAAACTACCTTTTAAATGATGAACGTAACGTAAGCGATTGTGAGTTTATTAATTTTTTAGAAGAAAATAGAATTAAACGCTATATTCGTAAATTAAAAGGGCAGTGAAGAAGAAAAAGATATTTATAACGTGTTACTTTATTAGATATCAATAAATTAGTACAATGTTTCTTAATTTAAGTAATTAATTATATATTGCACATACTATAATTAAATACATTTCTTTAATACTGACTAGCATAGGTAACTTTTGTAATTTTTAATGTATCAACAATAATATTGTTATAAAATTAAGTGTGATATTAAATTAAAACAATAATAATAATTTTTTGAATACGTAATATATTTGTTTTCATGAAAGTCCTTTGTCACAAGTAGCAGTTTGTCGAATGTGTAGGAAATATGGGTATTTTTCACGCATTACTTTATTCATTTAATACAATCACAGAAAATATAACTCCTTAAAACAATTAAATACAAGCAAAAAAAGATAAAAGTATAGACCGAATATAAACCACTGCAAAAAAAAATAAAACAACATTCATTCAGCCCATTGTTATTTATTTTGACAACGAATCTAATAATCCAGTTGGTTAGAAACGACCGTATAAGATGGTGTCTAAGACCACACAAAGTAAATGTAGCGTACCTTAACGATGACGAGGTACTAAATGGTAACAGAGGACCGTCACAAAGACAATGTCACGCATCGACAAAATGCTATATAAAATTATCAGCTGAAAGACTAAACGTATGATAAAAATCAAGAAGCCTCAAGAAACCCTCAAGAAAGTTAGAACAGAAATAACGTTGTTAAGGAAACTCAATGCAGATATAAATGAACAACAAAAGCAGGTAAATAAGCTGGTGCCTAAAAGGTGCCATATGGAAAACAAATGTAAAATCATACAAAAAAAGTGTATAAAACAATGTAAAACAGTGATGACATACACAGAAACACACACAAATGTGAGAGCGCCTTGAGAAAAAAATAAATAAGATAAAGGCAAAAAAGACTTTTAAATTTAAATAAATTATCTATTAAGAGCTTTTAAAACAAATGGAAGTCAAAGAAAAACTGTACCACTAAATCGTCAAGAAGAATATAAAAGCGAGATAGAATGAAACAACTGTACTAGGTAGAACAGAGCAAGAAAGATTGGAACTAGAGCAAACTAAACTAATGAACACGTCCCGGTGAGTTCGAAAGTGATGAATTGAAAACATAGAGTTAACCGATTAGGCAGACAGTTTTCCAGTGCAGGAGAAACAAAAATTGAAAAAAAATAAAAGTGAAAAATAAAGAAAAGGTTTCCTAGATAAAGACCTTTTAAACCACCGCCCAGACAAAAATATTTATTCCAGACAAATTCTGTAATATTTGTGCTAAATTGATTAAATTTTTTTCAAATCATAATTTCTAAAATTAGAAAAATATTTCTTCGTGCCATTTTACAAATAAATAATGTTCTATTAAGTATCTAAAAATTTTAGCCTATATATTAATCAGAAATTTAGAAATAACTTGAAAATAAGAAATAAATCAAGTTCATTGGTAGAGAAAAAATGTATCAATTAAAATCAAATACTTAATTTTTAATTACCCAAAATACTTTAATCAAAATAATTTATTTTAATGTTGAGCAATAAAACGTCATAAAAAGAAAGAAGTAATGAAAATACAAAAATCAAAACGTTCATAACTGAAATGTAACCAAGAAATCCCCATAATTGTAATATTGTATATAACTGATAAATTTAAGTTTTCTATAATACTTGAATTTTCTTTCTAAAATGAAAATAATTTTTTTAATTGGCTTAAGTAAATTTTCCCTTGGCTTAAAGTTTTATAAGCCTTAGCTTAAAGGAATTGGGAGCTATTTAAATATTGTTTAAGTATAAGGAAAATATAAAGCTCTTTATAAACTCCAGGTTTTAGTAAGTTCAAAAAAATAATAGCACATTCTTAGTTTAAGAAGATTGCTACCAGCCCAAACATTCTGTATGTTCTACAATACAGTAAGATGACCTTTGAATTATATATTGTTTAAATTCTTGTGTTAACATTTGTGTTGAGATTAGATAATTGATTTAACCATACTATTTTGCTAAACAGTTGTGTTCAAAGCAAGATTTTAACGACCAAGTTTTTTAATGAAATTGCAATTCAAATTTTGTCATATTTATATAATTAGAAAACAAACTAAAGTAATAATTACCCGTAATTTTATGTTTATACTTGAAATGTAACAAGTAAATCATTAAATATTAAACTCAATGTGACTTACTATCTGCGTTTTACAACTACAGTATACTTTATTCTAAATTTAAAATGAATAAAATTGTTTTCAAATCTAGATTCATACATACATATATAATTCTAGATTTTTACATATATAAATTCTAGATTATGGGTAAATAACATAATATTTTAGGATGGTTCCATTCACTTGTTGGATGTACTCTTATAGTACTTTCAAACATATTTTGGCACTTTTAAGATTCTGTGACTTCTTGCAAACATTCAAAAACGTTTTATAAACACATGGAAAATATTCCTAAAACACAAAAACTTTACAGAAAACTTGAAAGATGGTAAACTTAAATTACCTTTTTCCATTCAAACTTTACAGTTAAAAAATAATAGTTTCAAACGTTTTTAATGTCACAAAGTTTTTAAAAATAAAACTAAGACTTTATATGCAAGCATTGAAGTTTACATGAGAAATATAACCCTGTGTGCGTGTCAAATTACTTTGAAGTAAATTGTTTACGAAGATTTCAAACTAAATACGGCACGTCAGGTTAAAGTATACAAGCAATAGTCATGGCTTGAAAAAACATTAAGAATTAACCTCAAGCGATGACGTCATAAGGAGTTAGTTGTTAATACTGTCAGCTGTTAGAGCTAAGGAAGTGAGGACGCTCCTCCTGTTGGGGTTCACTCCCAAATTCTCCCAGTTTATCCAGGATAATCTGGCTGTTAAGTCTGAAACATTTTAAAAATTAAATTTTAATCAGTATTTAAATTAAAGTATGAAACGCCTACATTTTCACATTATTTATAAGTGAACGCAATTGGTGAGCTATGAGTATTGTTCATAGGGGATATTTTAGTCGAATATCACGAGCATAATGAATTTTTTTCAGTTACATTTTTTGAAATATTCAGTAACAGTAAGTGATAAGATAACTACTGCAAAATTTTAACTATCAAGTGGTTTACAAATTTTATTATTCCCTACTATTTGGATATACAAAAGTCATAAAATCATTATCATAAATTATTTGTATATTTATAGGCAAATACTGGTGAACGTTGAATATTGTTCATTGGAGGTTTTTAGTCGAATATAAGGAGCATAATGAAATTTTTTTCATAAAAATTTTCAGTATCAGAAAGCGATAAGGTAATAAATAAAATATTTTAACAATCAAGTGTATTGCAAATTTTATTATTCCCTACTATTACGATAAAAAATTAAAACCATTCTCATAAATTATTTATGTATTTATAGGCAAATAAAATTTTTGAGCTGTGAGTATTGTTCATAGAAGATATTTTAGTCAAACACAGAAGCATAATAATATTTTCTGAGTTACATTTTTCGAAATTTTCAGTAGCAGAAAGCTATAAGGTAATAAATAAAATATTTTAATAATCAATTGGGTGGCAAATTTTATTATTCCCTATTATTTGGATATAGAAAAGTCATAAAAACCATTCTCATAAATTATTTGTGTATTTATGGGTAAATAAAATTGGTGAGAACAACTTAAAGCAACTGTGGCGTAAATGTTTATATTAATTAAAACAACCTCTCACCCCAAATTCAACAAATTTTATTTTAACCTTATGTACATTTCGACTACAAAGTAATCATCTTCAGAGGTATTTTTACAAATAACTAACTTTGTAGTCGAAATGTACATAAGGTTAAAATAAAATTTGTTGAATTTGTGGTGAGAGGTTGTTTTAATTAATATAAAAATTGGCGAGCGTTGAGTATTGTTCATAGGAGTTTTTAGTCGGATATCAGGAGCATAATGAAAGATTTTTCAGTTACATTTTTTTAAATTTTCAATAACAATTAGCGATAAGATAATTACTGCAATATTTTAACAATCAAGTGGGTTGTAAATTTTATTATTCCCTACTATTTGGACATACAAAAGTCATAAAAATCATTCTCATAAATTATTTGTAAAATTAAAGTAAATTTACCAGAAAAAATTTGATTTACAATTTTAGTATCAAGAAAGCTAGGATTCATTTTAGTATTGGAATCTTTGGTATATAATTATATTTCTATATATACAACTGGATTTGAAAAACTAATTATTGAGCTCTTGAAATAATAATATAATACTGCATTTACTGGACTGCATTACATTGTTAATGATTATCAATTTTTAATATAATTTCTAAACTGTATGTTGTTTACTCGTGTAATTGATTACATTTTTTACTTTGATCAGTTTTTCATATTTATAACAATATCTTAAATTTTCAATTGAAACACGTGTAAATAAATTAGAATTTTGCTTTCTTATTTTTCCTAGATTCGCGTTCTTAAACTCTTAAAAATATTGAGTAAACATAATCTTTGGACAATTACGGTGAACGTATTACAATAAATGTAGACCATTGACATATATTAAAGAAGTGTAAATGGTTGATAGTAAATATAATAATAGTAGTCAATAAGTGATAAGATAAATATAGTCTTCTTGACTTGGGATACATTGAAATATTTTCTTCTAAATATTTGAAAGATTTTTTAAATTTTAATCCGGGTCTGGGCCCCCAAAACCCGCCCTGCCTCCGTGGCAGCCAACCTCTAGCGAGATACCTCCGTCCCGCATGCGCAGGCGGTTAGTATCCCTACCGCGAGTGAAGGAAACGCGAATGTTTGCCCAAAACGCATTAAACATTTTGAATTGTTTTTGCCCGCACTCACATGCGTTGAAGCAACAGCTATTATTGAAAGATTATGTATTATGTGTACAACCCTGATCTCTATCGGAATTATTAGGAAGTGTTTACATCTCATAAAAGGTAGTATAGAAGAACACAGTAAAAAATTAACGTATTAATTTCATGCAATCTGTAGAAAGATTAACATAAACATGAAATATAATAAAACAACTATTTGTTGCCCGACTGTTCATGTGTTACGACTATTAAACGTCATTGTGTATCCGTCAAAGAAGAAAAAGTCAGGCTAGGTTTAGAGAATGTTGTACTGGAGAATGTTGCATTATATTTACACTGTATAGGACGACCTATATTAATAAAGATTATTTGCTTCCCTCTTCTACTGGAGCTACTAGGTTTTCTCATACACTCTGATATAATTATTGTAGAAACCTTTGTGTGTAGTAGGTTTATTAGTTATTTTTAAGAATCTTTGTTTTAGGTAAAAGATAAGTACTATTATAGCCAAGAGTTACATGTTAATACATTATATGACATTTATATATTATATAGGACATTTACCATAACCTAGAAATCTTACACATCAACAAAAAATATTTCAACACACTAGAACAATATGAAATTTACAGACACACAAAGTACAAACATATTAAACGAACAAACCCAATAAAAATCACACATACTCTTTGATACTATCGAAAACCTGCCTTAAAAACCGTCACCGCTTAACCTAACATCTCCAAGCAGAAGACACTGATGAAGATCGTTACGGAGCGATCGAAAACATTCTGTCTCGTGTGGATTTTAATCGAGGTCATATTATAAATTGAGACGTTTACTTTATATTAGAATCATCTGTTTCATACGTTCTTTAAATATATTAAAAATAAACGTATGTTGAAATATGTATACATAGCTAGTAATGACTAAATAAAGAGTGTAAACTTGTAAACCAGCACTTGTAAGTTAACAAAGCGGTTATAAATCTATAGAGAAGAGAATACTGTATGAAATTAGTGGGATACTTCTTTTAGAAACAAGCATTCTAGATGCTTAGTATTCTCTTGTTACTGTTATTGCAAGAATAGTTACAAAATAACATCATTCTTCTACGTATGATTTCTTGTAGAAGAAAAGCGACCTAAAATTGTTTTCGTTTAGAAGAGTTGATTTCAAATTAAATTTGTAAATCATAATCTCTAACTATAAATAAACATAACCTCTAGATCTAGACTAAAACGGCTTCTCCATGGAATCTATTTTAGATTCATTGTGAATATAATCTGATCGGAGAATTTAATAAATGCAAATCTGATGGGAAACCAATATCTGTCTTTATTTTAGCCTGCAATATGAAACTGTATTTATAATTATAAAAAACCTACCACTGGTGTTCCACTCGGCCCGCTCGGCCTGCTTGTCGCCACGTAAACACTTTTCAACGTATGTCAGGGGATCACAGTCCGCTGTCAACACTTCCCTGAGCAGTGCTATGTACGCAATGGCTAACCTTAAAGTGTCGATTTTACTTAGTCGTTTTTCGTACGGGAATGTTGGTACGTGCCCTCGCAGTTCGTCGAACGCCGAGTTGATGCTGCTGGAAAAATCAAAACAAATTCTTGAATCATCTTTCACCCATTTGTTCATACGGGCGATGGTTGAAATACATTGGTACATAAAATAATAATGTACATAAAATTTAAGGTAGTCAAATGTAGACGACATCCTCATATTAATATGCATAACTAATTTGACTAAAATTGGTATTTGTGGCTTTTTATTGCTTTATGTCATCAAGGTTTAAAGACAAAACTTTAAAGGGTGTTAGTTCGCTCTATGAATTAAAACAAAAATGGGGTGCTGGGAAACGCTAAAACAAAAATCGCTGGTAGATGCATCAAAATAGCTATCTACGCTGGTAGATGAATCAAAAATCAAACAACTTGCTCAAAAAACTAAACAATATCTCTGAAAACCTTAAATATTTAAGTAAAGGCGTCTTTTACCAGGAAAGGTCATATCTAAGTTTAATAACTCTGAGTAAGTTCAAAGATCAGATTTAAATACTTCTGTTAAAGAAACCTTTAATAAATCAAGGTTAAAGGTTTTTTGTAAATGTTTAGAAAAATAACTAAAACAAAAATCTTTTAAATGAGATGTTTTTAGTATCTTCCAAGTAGTCTATCAGAAAAAATGGCACTTCAAACTACCAAGTAACGGTTACTTTTAGCTGTTCCTGTTACTACAGCACTTTTTATTTACTTGATTGAAAAATCTCGTAGAGGCATGTTCTTCACCTGTAATGTTACAGAGTCCATTTTACATTTTTGAGAATTTACTAATAAAAAAAGTTATAGAGGAAACCCCAAATTAGTCGATTGCCATATTAGGAATTAATTGTTTTCTATCAAAGATTGTTTACTAACACAATGTTTCAATATATTTGTTAGATGGAAATATTTAAAAAATTTCTGATCAAGTTGTTTGGAAGGAGCTAAACGGTTCCGTTCAGGATTTCGTGTTAGTTATGGGAAAAACCTGTTAGTATTTGTTCTGGATAAAACATGAAAAGAAATTATACCTAGCCTACAACACATATTGTTGAACCAAAACTCAGTTGATAAGTGATTCAAGAAACATTGATTTTTTAAACATTTGGCAACGTTTCGACGACTAATTTGTCGTACTCATTCAGGCCTGATTTTCTCCTTTGTACTATTTTAAAGCCATTAGAACCGGAAGACAACTTTCCTTCTACATTTTCAATAAGTTCAATTATATTACGTTTGTCTAATTGTCTGCTCCTTGTCCATCTAACTGTCTTATTTTTCTAAGAGGGTAGACAGTAAGACAAACTTTCTATTACTGAAGTTACTAAAAATATAGAAGGGAAGTTATCTTCCAGTTCTAATTGCTTTAAAATAGTACAAATGAGAAAGTCAGGTCTGAATTAGGATGTCAATTTAGTCGTCGAAACATTGCCGAATTTTTAGGAAATCAATTTGTCTTGACTCACGTATCAACCGAGATTTGGTTCAATAAAAACTTTTGTGAGTGTACACCTTATCATGTGTCTGCGAGTCAGTCTACGACGTCCCCCCCCCCCCCCGGTATGTCGACCACTTGAGGGGACGACGACACACGTTTTTACAATCACCCAAGTGCCCAGAACAATAATCTGAAATAAAATTGAGTTCGGCTATCAGTGTATGCTCAGCCCCTTATAGATATCTAGACTAGTGCGACAATACGCGTGTCATTTGCTTGCTTCTGTCCAGTAGTAATATTGCTTCTACAATAGTTTAGACAGTTGTTATATAGTATTCTCATTAAAAAAATATGTATTTCCCATTTTTATACCTGATAGAGCGTAATTATTAAAAACAAGTCGTTTTTAGAGTTATTACTGAAATTAAACTATAGTAAAACGCCAAAGTTTTGGAAAAAACATTTCTAACTAAAAAGGTATTAGAGATAGGTATTTAGTGGATGACATTTTACAAATCCCATATTTTTGTGAGTTTAAAAACATTTTTTTTGGTTATTTTATCTTTTATAGCTTAAAAGATACAACGGTTGCAGTACAACGCGTCCCCAGCGATGTATCCCCCTCCCCCCTGGTATGTCGACCACGTGAGGGGGCGACGACATACGTTTTTACAATCTCTCAAGTGCCCTGAACAATAATCTGAAATAAAATTGCGTTAAGCTTTCAGAGCATGCTCAGCCCCCTTTAGATCCTGGTAAGTCAGAGAGGGTTTGGTGACCTTCGAGGTTATGTAACGACTGTCCGCGAGGCTATGTAACTCCCTTAAGTCAGATGTTTGGTGGTCCGCGAGGTTATGTAGTATCTGTCTGTCTAGGAAGTCATGGTCAGTCAGAGACGTAGGAGGTTTGGTGAAGACTATGCAACGTCTAATTGCGAGGCGTTCAGCGAAGGAATGGAATTGGTGGCCTCAGAGTTTATGCAACGTCTAATTGCGAGGCGGTCAGCGAAGGAATGGAATTGATGGCCTCAAAGTTTTAGCAACGTCTAATTGCGAGGCGGTCAACGAAGGAATAGAATTGGTGGCCTCAAAGTTCATGCAACGTCTAATTGCGAGGCGGTTAGCGAAGGAATGGAATTGGTGGCCTCAAAGTTTATGCATCGTCTAATTGCGAGGCGGTCAGCGAAGAAATGGAATTGGTGGCCTCAAAGCTTATCCAACGTCTAATTGCGAGGCAGTCAGCAAAGGAATGGAATTGGTGGCCTCAAAGTTTATGCAACGTCTAATTGCGAGGCGGTCAGCGAAGAAATGGAATTGGTGGCCTCAAAGCTTATCCAACGTCTAATTGCGAGGCGGTCAGCGAAGAAATGGAATTGGTGGCCTCAAAGCTTATCCAACGTCTAATTGCGAGGCAGTCAGCAAAGGAATGGAATTGGTGGCCTCAAAGCTTATCCAACGTCTAATTGCGAGGCAGTCAGCAAAGGAATGGAATTGGTGGCCTCAAAGTTTATGCAACGTCTAATTGCGAGGCGGTCAGCGAAGAAATGGAATTGGTGGCCTCAAAGCTTGTCCAACGTCTAATTGCGAGGCGGTCAGCGAAGAAATGGAATTGGTGGCCTCAAAGCTTATCCAACGTCTAATTGCGAGGCAGTCAGCAAAGGAATGGAATTGGTGGCCTCAAAGCTTATCCAACGTCTAATTGCGAGGCAGTCAGCAAAGGAATGGAATTGGTGGCCTCAAAGCTTATCCAACGTCTAATTGCGAGGCAGTCAGCGAAGAAATGGAATTGGTGGCCTCAAAGCTTATCCAACGTCTAATTGCGAGGCGATCAGCGAAGGAATAGAATTTGTGGCCTAAAAGTTTTGCAACGTCTAATTGCGAGGTGGTCAGCAAAGGAATGGAATTGGTGGCCTCAAAGTTTATTGCAATGTCTGTCTGCTAGGAATTCAAAGAAAAAGGAGGTTTGGCCGTCTTATGCAACGTCCAATTCCGAGGCGGTCAGTGAAGGAATGGATTTGGTGGCCTCCGAGGTTATCTAGTTTCTGTCTGCGAAGGAGTCAGATAAGAAGAAGGTTTTTCCGAGATTTTGCAATGTCTAATTGCGAGGCTGTGTGTGGAGGAATCAATTTGATAGATCCCGAGTTATGTAGCGTCTGTTTGCAAGGCAGTCAGAGAAGAGAGGGGTTTAGCAGAGATTGTGGCATCGTTTAACTGTGAGGCAGACAGATAAGGTATGGGTTTAGTGGTGTCTGAAGTTATGTAGTTTCTGTCAGCGAGATAATCATGGTTAGTCAGAGAAGGAGGGTTTTGGTGACATTTGTATTTCTAAGAAGTCAGGGTCAGTCAAAGAAGGAGTTTGGTTACCATTGAGGTTATGTAGTGTATGACTGACTATGACTTGGTTTCCCCCGAGGTTTTGCAATATCTCTCTGCCTAGGTAGTTAGGGTCGGTCAGAGAAAAAGGAGGTTTGGTGGCCTCCGAGGTTATGCAGCATCTGTTGGCGAGGTAGTCAGAGAAGGTTATGCCCCTCGAGATCATGCAGTGATTGTCTACAAGGGTGTTGAGTCAAATGCCCCTGCGACCCCTTAGGTTTCAGAGGGGGAGGTTTTCCAGCCACTAACCGCGGAAAACAACCACCACCATTACCTCTCTGGAGCACTCCCCCTTTCCGAAGCTACTGCCCTCTTGGCTCCCTTGGCGTTGAGCAATCCTCTGTCGTGTAAGTGTAGTAGGCCTATATCCTGTACTGATCCAATGTTTATCCAGTGTAGTTTGTTTATAGCATGGAAATCTCTACAACTAACAAGGGTAAACAGTTACTATCAATCTTTTCACGTGACAAAATACGGTCGGTGTGATTACTTGGTGACATTTACATTGGAAGGCATTTACAAAAAACTGTACTGGTGCTATGAAACGACCATGAATGTGAAGCTCCAGATGTTGGAGGTGGAGAAATCTCTTCAAAAAGCGAAGAAACGCGCTCGGAAAGAAGATACGATTTCAAAAATATACAATGAAGTATTGGATGAACTTCAGTTCAGAGGCTATGCATTTTTCAGCAGAGGAGATGCCATGTCAGCTTACAGCAAAGAGAGATCTCCAGCATCATCGGTGCAGATCCCAAGATAATCAAGCAAAAGCAAAAAAAAACCATAATTTGAGTTATTGTCTGTTATTATCGTCTGATTTATTGAGACCTGTACACACTCCTGAAACGGCCTTCCACATTTAGTCAAATTAAAGTACAACTACAGACAGGTTTGGTTTTTTTACAAGTGGTAAGTGTTAATGATAATGATTTTCTTAACTAATATTTTTGAGTTAGTTTAGTAAATAGAAGGTATCGTAATACCTTATTCAAACAAGGTAATGTGGCCAGCTCTACGCGTATGATTCAACCTGCAAATTTATTGGTGCTACCGCAAGTCGAACTTGAGAGGTTTAGATTAGTAGCAAAGTGCTGTAACACCAGACTATTCTGCGGTCATTTGTGATGTTATAAGTATGAAGATAATAAAAACTACTTTTGGCCACTCAGATTGATAGCAACGTCTTATTTTTGTTGGGAAATCCCAAGACCAAGGAGAAGAGGCATCGTTTCAAATATTCACCTTTTCTGATTTATATTTTTCATATTTTAATTTTTTTTCATTTTTTTATTACAATTATGATTTTTTTGTTACTATTTTTTTAGCAATAATTTTATATTATTATCTTTATTTTAATATTATAATCTTGGTTTTATTGTAAATAGACACACTCCTAATTAACTATTTTGGATTTAAAAAATTTACTTAGGTTTAATATGAGTCAATAAATGTTATTTTTCGTTCTTGTCACCAAGCGATCCTATTTTCGTCGGTTTTCGGATTAAATTAAACGTTTTTAATTGTATTGCATTTGTAATAAAAGAGAATATTGCAATTATAGATTTTTCTTTATTTTTAACTTTTCAACATTGTAAGAAGAGTACTTGCTTTAAGAAAGTAACATCTTATAATTCAATACGTTCCTTACACTGTCAGACCTCTCATTTTGTTTGAATAGTAAAAGATAATATAAAAATAGTATTTAAAATAGAAAAACTTATAATTAAATATTTAAAATGACGAAATAAAAAAGAAGGTTAAATGAAGGAAAAAATGTAAGCACTCCCGAACATAAAACACAACAAACAGCGAAGGAATTATATACTTCAAAGTGGACACATAAATAACCTACAAATAACTTACTTTGTACACTAACATACTATATATACAATTGTAACAGAACAGAGATTCACCTAATATCGTTTGTTTTCAATATCTGGTTTATTCCTTTAAAAGTGTAAAACAATTAGTCGCCATAAAAATTATATTAGGCACACAAACTCTTTCAGTATATTTTATAACAACGAAGTCCTACACGAAAAGTTGTATTTTTTTTAATGGAAAATTAATAAAGCAAGAGTTTGAAGGAATTTCAAAAAATTCTATAATTTGGAGCTTTTTTCTTCTCTATTGATCAATTGATAACAAAATCAAACTAATCAGTAATTTTATTTCCTCTTTCTCGCTTCATCGATTAGTTCATCATTAGCTAGTATAACTTCACTAACTGAATTATAACCCTTGATTATCATAGTGATACGTATTGTTACAAAAGTTTATAAAATTATAATAATAATAATTTATAGTGAAGATTTTATGTTGTGATACTCCATGATAATAAAAGTGTATGAAAAAATAAATTCTTACTATTTATTAGGAATATACTGTGGTCGAATTTAATAATAAATACACAAAAACCTTTTACCACAAACTTTCTTTATTTTACCCTTATGTACATTTCAGTTACCAAGTAACCATCCTCAGAGGGATAACATACAAAAACATACATCCTCAGTCTTTGTATGTTATTCCTCTGAGGATGGTTACTTGATAGCTGAAATGTACATAAGGGTAAAATAAAGAAAGTTTGTGGTTAAGAGGTTTTTGTGTTTTTATTATTAGATAAATTGTTGATTGCAAGTTAGTTTTTATTCAACCATAATATTTGCGCACAGGCTAAGCACAAAATGTGCAGGTTCTCTGTCTTAACAGCAGTAATTATACGACCAAGTAATTATTATATAAGTTCAGGACTCTAATGAATTAAACAAGTCTGTAACATCTGGAATTTATTTAATTAATTCTTTTAATTGTCAACGTTTCGGACATTATCATTATCTTATAGCCATTTTAAAGTAATTAAAACTCTTTAATGCTCCATTAAAACTATATACACATACAGTACAATATAAAACATGGAATAGTCAATTTTATAACTTATCGAAAAGATAGATTATGGGGGACTAAAATGTTTTATGCTGTATTGTAAGTGTATATGCTTTTAATAAATGACTCATAAATGCCATCAGAATATATCTATGGCCGAAAAGTCGACGATAAAAGAAGTAAATTAAATAACTACGTTACTTTATATAGTCTTGAGCAGCTCATTAGAGTCCTGAACGTTTATACAAAACGTCAGGTTATTTTCATTATTATCACTAAATAGGCCTAACTATTACAAAAACCTAAAGTCTAATGCTTTGTGGTATTTTTATATACCATGAGTGTACTTCCTTTTAGTAAAGTTCGTAACAAATGTGTTTTTGACGAGAAGTAACCGGTTCATTATAATATTTTCCTTCAATGTACGACAGTTAATTCTTTAAGTTACGTTAATTTATATACATAATTGACCCCTACAGTGTAGATTTTAAACATTATTTTTACTCGTGCAATAATATTCAAGGGCTTCTAATAGGTGTAACGTAAAAAAATACAGAAATTAGACCATTAGAAATTCCTTTTAATTTTTCTTGACCTAGAAATCTTGCTAAAAAATAATTTTCTTGCAAGCACAATTCTTGCAAGCATAATTTTCTTGTACTATAATGCACAATGCTAACATTTTGGTTGTCGAAGTCCCAATCTAATTCATCTACTATAATCTAAAGATTTACAACAGCTACCATTCAATTCAAATTTAGCTTTCCCAGTACTCTAAATTTATGTCGCGCTCCAACCCTTGTTTTATTCTTAATAAAATGTTGTATGATTTGCTGTCCGGGTAATACAAAACACGGGCTTTAAGCGATCTTTAATAGCTTCTATTTGTACTCAAGTAAATACTTAAAATTAAGTTTTTTTTGTATTTCTTGAGCACATTGCTAGCCAAACTCGGAAACGAGTTAGAGTCTGAGTAGACAATATGGTACACCTCTCATAACGCAATTCTCATTTAGATAAAATGAAAGTGCTTTAGACAAGTGTTGATAAATATTAAAACTGTGAACTATGAGTTCAATTGGGACCAAATGATAATAACTACTCTTCCTTTGTAATAAAATAGGTAAAAATAGATAAAAAAAACTGTCCTTGAAGCGGGTGACATTTCATGTCAACATTTGAGCTTTATCGCCCCAGAGATTTTTGAAATTTTGAAACGTACACAAACCAACATAACATTTTTATAACTGTATAACTGCAGGGGAATTTACTGCAACGTGATTGGTCGGACTAGTTTTTTAAAATAAGGGGCGTGGCGAAGTAGTTACCGATTTATGCCTATATATTTGTTGTATTATGTTGTTTAAAGTTAGTTGTATTTTTTAAATACCTCTGAAGTTGATTGCGGGCAATTGAAATGTACATAAGGTTTAAAATAATAGTTATTTGAGGTTTAGAGGTTTATTTATTTAAAAATAACATTTTTTTATACAATATAAAAGTTAAACTTTGTATGCACAGAACACTACTGTTCGGCGTATTAAATGAAATATACTGACCCCATCAAGATAGTGTTTTATTGTTTTATTTCACTGTATACGGCTGCCAAAAAGGTTGTGCATATTTTCAAATGTGTTGATATTTAATTAAAAGTTTATTTGAAGTTTATCGATTTGCATATTCGATTATTAACACAGATAATTATCAATCGTCCAAGGAAACTATATTAGCCTACAACGCCACGGAGCGATTGCAAATGTTCTGTCTCAGTAAGTTTTTACAAATTTACAAAATTTAAAGTCCGGAAATAAACTAATGTAAAAGTGATTAATTAAGTTTCACCTAACGTAATGAACTACAAAATACAAGAGTCTTCCTATATATTTTTATATATCTTGTTCAAATTTTCAATATTTCAATAAAATACTTTTTATATTCATCCACTCCAGTTCAAACACATTTTTAAAAACTTGAATTGAATGACATTTAATGTTAATAATGTTTTTCAAATATCAATTCATTATTTAAATTTAGTTATTTAATTTTAATAATTAATTTCGCTTTCTATTTCCCCCCTTAATATTGTAATTCTGTCATATGTATATATGCATATTTATATTAATTGTAATTATTTGATAGAAAGTAACTAAAGTGAAATTTTCTTTGTTGGCCTAAGAAGGAATTGACTTATTATTTTTGTTTATATGAATTGTTACCACTAAATCACAGAAGTACATGAATGCTATGGTAGATTCGTTTCGTATAAGTAAGCATTAACTCGGGCTAAACCATACAATCAGTAACTCAGCCAGGTATTTCTTCTGGTGAAGTATTTACATGAGAGTAAGTGGTTGTAGATTCTAAGGGACTGAGAGTTAATTTACAGCCCCAACGTAACATGTTAAATGCCATTTGGTATCGCTTAAACGCTTTAAAGTAGTAACAAACTGACCAAATGTCTTAATTAAATTCGTTCTTTATTTAAGTGCATTACCAATTTAAAAAATATTTTATGAACAGTAAATTCAAGTACACGTATTTATTTATAAATTAAGAAAAACGACTTGCAAACAATAACAAGGTCTTCAAAACAAAATATAGTGTCAATAATTTAAAAAAAGAATTAGTGAGTCTATGGTACTTCTTTGAGATTTCGTTGTAAAATCCTGTACCGCAGCGGTTCTCTCATGGATGTAAGCCATATCTCGACCATGGAGACGCCATAGTAAGTTTTATTTCTGAAATATGGGACCATCGTTAATACACATTCTACATAGTCAGGACACTGACAACTTCTTTTCCAGGAAAACTATCTAGTTGTACTCTAATTTGTAATATTTGAATTTGCTTTTGAGGGCTTTAAATTATATAAAATCTTTAGAAAAGAATGTTTAATTTATTTAGGCTAGTAACAAAAAACGAAGTAAATTAAGCGTTTTAATAATTTTGTTGATTAAGGAAGTATTATACTTTTTTTTGAGTCAATCCCTACTTTAAATCAACAAAAGAAACATTTTATTTCAGGTTTTTTTTGTTTATAATTACAATTAATATAAATATGTATATAGGCCTACATATGTCAGAATAATAGTATTACGAGTCGAAATAGAATGCGAATTTTCTTGCAATTTTTTATTTTCTTTTTATGTATGTTGTTGGACTAATATTTTTGCTTGTTACTATTTATACGCTTTCTTTTTTCGTAGCTTGAATTGTGTTGTAGTGTTTTCGATTTTCTTTCGCATTGTCTGATTATGAAGCAAGGTTCGATACCGTCAATCCAGTTTGTTTGTTTATTTTATTCTTTTCATTCATTTCTAATCCTAGAGCATTATTTATGATATTGTGCGGTAACTATGGCAACAATTTAAGGTTATACAATGTTGGTTTCGAGGACAACCAGATGGGCGCAAAAGAAAAATTCCTATAGGCTACGTCTTTGAGATGTACATATCTAGCTACAGGAAAGTTGGCTCAGTGCCAAGTCGTAGACATCGAACATGAAAATACTCAGTTCGAATCTGACCTAGACCCCCAAATTTTTTTATAATTTAAAATTGAATAGATATTTGAATAAACTATATTAACATCAACTGTCGTCCTCAATAGGTTACAAAAATGTATTTAAATTTGATTGGATAAATAAAAACGTATATAATTAAAGATTGAAATTGTATACAAGATATATATCAGGAGACTATGAGCTAGTAGAAGAATTGAAAAGCAACCAATTTTTAAAAGTTCCAGCTATAAATATTTAATATAGCCTATTAATTAGTAGAATTAATTAGAATATTAATATATAGGATATTAATCCTCCCATACATTTAGGCATTATTAGTGTCATATATGATTGAAAATTATACCTTCTTTAGTAAATCTAACACACCAAAACACTAACTAATTGTTGGTACTCTAATATTTCTCTGTTAGTCTCACTGAAGAAGGATACTTTGTTGTTGAAACGTGTTTGAGTTTGGTCACTAAAACGGAAGTATATCTGTAAATTTATTAGTGCTTGTAAATTGATTTGACTAGGTATGGCTCAAGTAAGTATTTGTTACACTAAATATATTTTTTCGTCACTTTAGCAGCAACTACAAACTCCGTCCCAACTACCCCCAATAAGTCTAAGTTACAATTATATAAGGAATAAACCAGATATTATCTAAAACGTATTTTAAAAAATGTTAAACATTTTCTGAAACTCCTTCGCTGTTTTTCAAAATTAAAATCAAAATAAAGTCAGCAGGGATGAAAATTAAGGGACGGATGGTGAGGTATATAGGTTTATGTGAGGGATTATGGTATTAGTGAAATACTACCAGACATAACTATAAATATTAAAAGAGGTCACTCAAAATGTCACTACACAGAAGTTTATTAACACAGACTAGTTTCGACGTCTATGTTCGCCTCCAGTCACAGATCATCGACGTCCAAACTAGTCCGTATATATTAATAAACTAGTGTGTAGTGATATTTTCAGTGAGCTGTTTCAAAATGTACCGTTTTGAATTGTTCTCAAAACAAAATAGTTTTTGTCATAGTTAAGAAATGATATATTTAGATTATAATAAAACATTTAATATTTGAAATAAAATTTTACTCAAGTAGTGTAATATTTTACAAATATAAAAACGTATTTTATTCTAGACCGTTTAATTACTTGTGTTACAAAAATTCTACCTTTACGTTTAGCATTCATCCGAAAATTAGACCTGTTTGTTTTTTAAAAACATCTTCACGACAGACTTTACTAGGAGTACTTAGGCCTAGTTACCTTGGCTGCCACCAGGCGCGGTGTATTCGGCATGGTTAAACCTAGAATTTTCATTACTAAGGCATTTGGACAATTTAAAAAATAATCGGTAATTGTGTTTTTTAGCGGCCACGTGAGATATATACATTGAAACTTGTTCAAAACCACAAAATAGGACGATATGTACAAGATTTTTTTAAAACTTTTACTGGGAAAGTTAGTTTTTATCAATTTAAAGTTGGGGAAAAAATTCAATGCGGAGCATTAAGTTGTCCATCGGCCGCGGAGTGATCAAGTGACGTCACGAAACCATACGTGTGTGGATATTTGAGAATCAACGTTTTGTCTCAATTTTTATGGTTTTTGCATACGTATATTTAAATATACTTATAAAGACTCCAATTAGGATAGATTTGGTTTTAAATTTATACATTACTATATACCTATATTAAAATATACCTAAAAAGTGTCCAGTCAGGATAGATTTGGTTGTAATTTTATACATTACCTAAATGGTTAAATGTAGAAGATTAGAACCAAATCTACCTTGACTGGATACTTTGTAGTTATATTTCAACATATAGATATATAACATGCACCTTCCCCGACACCAACAAAAATAATGGTTATCAATATAGCTCCAAGACATGTTTTTGATTCATAAAGTTTAGATTGCTAAAACACCAACCACAGTTGTGAAGTCACTGCATCACTCCGCGGCCGATGCAGAACTTATTCCTCTGCACTGAATTTTTTAACCAAGTTTGAATTGATAAAAATAACTTTCCGAGTAAAATAATAAAAAATTTTTGTGGTTATAGTTTGTGATTTTGAACAATTTTCAATTTATGTCTCAGGTGGTCGCTAAAAGTCACAATTACTAAATAAACTATTGAATATAAGAGCGTATTTGAATTTTTGAAAAGGATTGTCGCAAAGTCTATCTAGTTTCAGTCAGCAGTAGATCACGAAAACAATATATGCAAGAATTTAAATTAATTATTACGTAAATTTCAGCTAATTGTATACTATCAAGTTCCACAAGAAATGAAAGGATGTTTTCTAACAGGAATACTATAAATTGATATTACTAAAAAAAAATTGCGTAAACTAAGCAAACTGACTGGTAATGGTTCACTCAGGGAGTTTTACCACTCAGGGAGAAAATTAGGATAGGAGATTTTTAGGGCAATTTAAAACAATAATATCCTATAATTAATTGAAATCCTTCGCTGTTTGAATGTCTATGTGTGTGAGGTCTTACATTTTGACAGGAGGTCGCTCAGATTGGGGTCTGGGTCTAGATTCTGACCTCAACATCCGTTTCCTTTCCCGGATGTTGGCCGCTTGCCTTTGCACTCTGTATGGACTTCCGGTAGGATAATATCCATCGTCGGCGGCCACTAGAGACTCGTGCATGTCTTCTGTATTACAAAAAAAGGAACAAATTAAATACATACACAAGACTCACAAATTATTCATTTATTTTACCTATATAAATTTTATTACTTGTGAGTAAATAAATGATTAATTTGTGAGTCTTGTGTATGTCTTTTATTTGAGTAAATAAATGATTAATTTGTGTAGGCCTATGTCTTTTATTTGTTTTAACATAACCTCACAAGCTAAGCTGAAAGAATTGTTGTAAAAAAAGGAATTTATGCTAAACAGGTAACCCGTAAGTAATTAAACATACATATTTATATTATATTACATTATATTATATTATATTATATTATAATATATTATATTATATTATATTATATTATATTATATTATATTATATTATATTATATTATATTATATTATATTATATTATATTATATTATATTATATTATATTATATTATATTAAATTAAATTATATTATATTATATTAAATTATATTATATTATATATTATTATATTATATTATATTAAATTATATTATATTATATATTATTATATTATATTATATTATATTATATTATGTTATGTTATATTATATTATATTATATTATATTATATTATATTATATTATATTATATTATATTATATTATATTATATTATATTATATTATATTATATTATATTATATTATATTATATTATATTATATTATATTATATTATATTATATTATATTATATTATATTATATTATATCATATTATATTATATTTTATTATATTATATTATTCTGTAAGCTTTCTATTAACTTATCAATTCTATGAACTTTTTTGAAAATACAAATTTTATAATATTCTTAAATTTATATTCTAAGTGTTTAGAAGCAATAGGGGATCAAATGTAAAAGAAGAGAAAGGGCTTTAAGTGGTATTGAAATTGTATTTATATATTATATTGAGTATATACAAATATATCCTATATGATTTAAAAATGAAACAACCTTTGTATATTCAAAAACTAGCCGAATAACAAGTAGCGTTATTACTAAATATACTATAGGCCTAATAAGGACAAGAAAAACGCGAAAACAGTAAGAACAAACTGTTATAACTATTACAGTTATATATTTTTTAATTCTTTAAAAAAAAAGTAAATAGAAATTTCTATTCACCCTTGTTTTGACTCTTGTATTAATTCAGCAGACGAACAAAAATGTGAAAAATAACAAAAGGTTTTATTCTATATTTTTTCCTTACTTTTTGAGTTGTAATACAAAATGATTGTTTAGGAGAAAGTATCAACTAATAGGCCTAAAAGACGAGCTGTATTCAGTGTCACCATCACCTGTTCCTATGCCATTTGATATTGAGCATCTGTCCCGTATATGCTTTGACGGCCTCCGATCAGCTGGTCACAGTGTCAGCAATACGTTCATGTGCTTGTTGATGAAGTGAATATTGACTCATATTTACCGGAAGTTGGACACTTAAAAGATATTATTACTACTGTAGAGGTGGGTATAATATTCTAAAGAGTTGTTCAAGGATTCTGAAGGCCGTAAAGGAGAACTTTTTGAGCTACTATTGATTTTCTTTCAAGATACTGATTTTCTTTCTTTTAATTTATTAAAAAAAAATTATTCTTGGTTAAAAATTGAAGCGCACTTTTTTGCCTGTTTTTTTAAATATTATTGTGTTATTGTGATATTATACCACTAGTATCTATATTGTTTTTTTTACAAATCATTTTTAAAACGAATTTTTAAAGTGGAATCCAGGTCAGTACTGGGATAACAGGTCTCAAACAAGCTGAAATGAACCATTCATACACATAAATTTCACTAGAATCAGCATTCTCCGAAATACACCCTGCAGTGAACACTTGAGAAATAAAAACTAATTCTGCTGTAGTTTTTAGGCCCATTCCCCCTTCCTGTAAGTGTTCCTCTTTTCTGTCTTATAACGATTCCCAATTATCTTCAAACTCGTCTTAACTTGACCGGAATAGCAAATTGAGACCAGTCCCCTCTGGTCAGAATGAATGAAGGCCGCCTTTATCCTTGCTCAGAACCAGACGGAAATCCACTTAATCAATACTCAATGCATTACTGCATGATGTTGACTAGTCAAGATGCTAAGGAGATGGGAAGTAAAGTTAGTAGGTTTAAAGTCAAATTTGAATTTTATACGAAAAGTTTAGTTTATTTAGGCCTTGTTTTTCACAATTGAATATACAATCAGTTGTTAATACGATAGCTTTATTTTTATCTGAAGAATTATTTTCTAATTTGATTTCAAAGAAAGTCTGTCAGCTTTAGTTAAATATAACTTTAATGCAATACGAGTATAGTGCTTATTAAATATATATTTCTTTAATTAAAAACACATGACTACGGTATTACATTATATTTTTTGCACTTAAATAGACTACCAGACTCGTTAGATTTCTACCACTTTTTTATTTCTATTTTCTCGTAGTTACTTTTACATCTTAACAACAACTCTAATTGTTGAGTTATTTAGTTACAAAGGGCTAAATGTGAGTCCCCTCTAGTGACAGTCATTTTGTTTCTATTGTATCTAACACGTTTTGCCTAGCCCTTGATCTGTAGGTTGCGAAGGCCTACTTTATATTTAATTATTACAAACACCTTTCACTCTCTATTCTAATAAATAACTACTTTGCTTTTCCCTAACACAGCATCTCACATTTTTCCTAAAGTAAAGGTGTTGCCGTTTATTAGGGTTAAATAAAAACGATCTATTAAAACATTGTTATTAAACCCAGAAATAATAAAACAACCTTATGAACACTGTGGGCTGATGACAATTTTCTGTGCGAACAGTGTGAAAAGTTTTTGGGAAAATAATAATATTTCAGTTAGTAATAAAGTATTTTTCTTCGATTTTTAAACTGTAAAATTAAGAAGTTGAATTTTCTATTTATATTTTGACATGTTTATTTTTCAAAATGTTAATTTTAGCTTACTTTTTAGTTTTACTTACTTGTTTCTATGGTGTAAACTTGTATTATTAAATTCTTCACAAAATTAATACCATTTCAAACATGTATATCTCCTAAAGGGTCTCATATTAGGATACCATAGGGTCTCATATTATGGAGCACACTTTCAAGAGGCGTTTTCGACTTATTTTACATAAAAAAATTAATTAAAAATAAATTATTTGTTTATAGTGGGTTTTAATCTCAATATATCGTATTAGGATACATTCCTAACATGTTTGATTATATAAAGCATTGTATATCTCTTAAATTTAATTGTTTATCTCTTAACTTACGACCTATATAAAATATAAAAAAAGGGTCTCATATTTGGCACCCTTATCCTACTAAAATCCAATTAAGAAAACTTCTTCCAGCGAAAGAAACAGTGATTTGTAAGTTCTAGGTTTGTTTTGAAAAGTGTATGCTTCTAAGACTAGGTTATACGTTTGATTTCAGATTTCGTCTACAACTTTAAAATACTCACAAAGATAAAAACGTCTTTTATTTCCAATTGTTAAATCATCTCATTAAAGTATATTAAAGATATTTCCTGTTGTACTTCTTTGTAATGTAAAACTTTACTCACGTTATACGTCTTTGTAATGTAAAGCATTACTTACGCTATACTTCTTTCTAATGTAAAACTTTACTCACGTTATACTTCTTTGTAATGTAAAGCATTACTCACGTTATACTTCTTTTTAATGTAAAACTTTACTCACGTTATACTTCTTTGTAATGTAAAGCATTACTCACGTTATACTTCTTTGTAATGTAAAACTTTACTCACGTTATACTTCTTTGTAATGTAAAACTTTACTCACGTTATACTTCTTTGTAATGTAAAACTTTACTCACGTTATACTTCTTTGTAATATAAAACTTTACTCACGTTATACTTCTTTGTAATGTAAAGCATTACTCACGTTATACTTCTTTGTAATGTAAAGCATTACTCACGTTATACTTCTTTGTAATGTAAAACTTTACTCACGTTATACTTCTTTGTAATGTAAAGCATTACTAACGTTATACTTCTTTCTAATGTAAAACTTTACTCACGTTATACGTCTTTGTAATGTAAAGCATTACTCACGTTATACTTCTTTGTAATGTAAAACTTTACTCACGTTATACTTCTTTGTAATGTAAAGCAATACTCACGTTATACTTCTTTGTAATGTAAAACTTTACTCACGTTATACGTCTTTGTAATGTAAAACTTTACTCACGTTATACTTCTTTGTAATATAAAACTTTACTCACGTTATACTTCTTTGTAATGTAAAACTTTACTCACGTTATACTTCTTTGTAATGTAAAGCATTACTCACGTTATACTTCTTTGTAATGTAAAACTTTACTCACGTTATACTTCTTTGTAATGTAAAGCATTACTAACGTTATACTTCTTTCTAATGTAAAACTTTACTCACGTTATACGTCTTTGTAATGTAAAGCATTACTCACGTTATACTTCTTTGTAATGTAAAACTTTACTCACGTTATACTTCTTTGTAATGTAAAGCAATACTCACGTTATACTTCTTTGTAATGTAAAACTTTACTCACGTTATACTTCTTTGTAATGTAAAACATTACTCACCTTGAGCTGCCAGACTTAAGTAAGCTGGGATGTGGTTGCAACCTCCGGATGTGACCATGTTTCTAGTGGCGTACACGCAACTGGGTAAGTCGCCAAGGTCATCCTCTCCGATGTCCCCCGAGTATCCCCCGTACTGGTTCAAAGCGGCGTTCACTTTGTGAGTACTGCAATCATTCAAACCCTTATCACTATATATAAACGTATGATTTATCACCTTAAGCTAATAATGTTAATTGCGTTTAGATTCATGTCCCAATGTATGTAGTTTATCAATTTTTAATTTACACTGCTTGTTTTACAGAAATACTGTATTTAAAGCTATTGTTTTTAGGTTGGTTAATATAGTATGATAATTCGTCAATATTAAACCCATGCAATATTAGTCAAGTTTTGCTACAGATATTGTATTTTACCACCTAACGAATATAGTTGTGGTATTATTCGTGCAATATTATTAAACCTCCCAAATGTCACCATATATATAACTCATTACGTCATTAGCCTATTATTGTTATTAGAGTTGTTCTTAATATCATCAAGTTAATATGAAAGTTATAAAATATAGTTTAATATATCCATAATTCGGTTAGGTTTTATATTTTTTTAAACATTTTAAAGCAATTGATATTAATACAGGTTACAATGAGATACAGTGACAGTGAATTCGGACCAGTATGTAAACATGCTACAGAATTTTTTTTTTCTCACGGCTAGAAAAGTTGGATTTGGGGGACACTTGGTTCCAACAAGACGGTGCAACTTGAAGAGGCGATTTGGAATGGCCGGCACGCTCTCCCGCTCTGTCTCCTTGTGATTTTTTTTCTATGGTTTTTTTTTTGAAATCCCGTGTTTATGTGAACCGTCCAAGAACCCTACAAGATTTGAAGACCAACATCCAAGAAGAAATTGCCAACATAACACCTGCTACGCTAACAAGAGTCATGACAAACGCCAGAAATCGGTTTACGCAATGTGTGGAGAATGAGGGACGTCACCTAACAGATTTTATCTTCAAAACAATGTAAATAAATAGACATGTACCTACATTACAAAAAATAAATAAATATTTTTAGATGCATACAATAGTTTTTATTGAGTTTTCAAAAAAGGAAGTTATGCTGCTGCAACCTGGATATCCATAATTGGTCTTTAATAATCTTTATATATACAAATCTATAATTCTAGGACTATACCCTACGCTTCAAACACTCAAACAATCCAACTCGAGAGAGCCTTAGCTATCAGCATAGCTTTATATTCTAAGATTATTTATCGTAAATGCAGCAGCAGTAATAAAATATCTTATTTAATATTCCTATGTGTTTTGTTTACTCCAAATTTTATTCAAACCTCCACTAAAAGGTCGTACACTGTAAAGGCGACCCGGTGTTTTATTATCTAAAGCCTAGTCAAAAATACTATCGAAACAATAGAGTTAATTATAAAATTATTTGATTTAATAAAAATCGGATTAAAGTAAACTCTCTATAATCCGGCCCTCCAATAATTCGGCTCCCAATAAACCGGTGTTTTAGTCAAGGATGGAAGATATAAACAATATCTATGCATAACTTGTATAGTATTCGCCCCGCCTGTGTCTGTAACTGAGTGACTTTCTCCCCGTCCATTCCTAGTTGTGTAGCTTGTGATATACAAACGTTGTCAAGCCGCATGTTATAGTAGCAATGTACAGTGACACTTACTGAAGTGTAAGGGAACAATCTAGTTGCAGGGTAAACGGAAACCTATTTAAAATTTTGTTTCAACAGTTAAAGATGAGTTAACCTTTTATCGTAAAGTACAGACCAGTATGTTCATTCAAGTAGAGAAAAGGACTGTTTTCTTATGTTTTCTTTATTTTTATGCAATAGCCCTACACATAAATATTGTTCAATGTACATTATGTTTCTAATGCACCTCCATTAACCCGGGGTTTTCTGTAATCCGGTCCATCTGCCGGATTAGTGAGAGTTTACTGTAGGCCTATGTCATAAATAAATAACAATAACCCTTGCTACAAATATTTAAACACCCTTGATGTATATTTCGCCAACGCAAATAGCATCATCAGAAGGTTACAAACATAACATGACATCTTCGTATGTCATAAAGTAAATACTACCTCCTGTAAATTGGTATTAACACATGACATATGTAATTTATAATAATTTAATAATAATTTATAATTTTTTTATGACCTTTGTTATAGATATATTAAATATATACATGTTCCAGAATTTTATGTAAACATTGTTTAACCTGAGACCTCCTATTCATCTCAACAACGGTCAACATAGAACTGCCAACTTAAAAATATAGGTAATCCATTTTAGAGTAATCATATATAAATTAATTAAAACTCCTGTCCCCTTATAACTATCTATAGTCTACCTTATAACCTCGGTTTGCTCCCAATATTGCGCGCTAGGTAAAACCTGTTGTTTTCGTCACGTGCACAACCCTTTCTTCAAAACACCTGGAAAGACGTTTACATTCATTTCTACTTTCTAATTGTGTGTTCGTCACATATGCAGTTTGTATAGTTACATTGTTTACCTGGAGATGGTTACTATTCATAATTTTTACTAGAAAAAGGCATTTTGAATTCTTTTTTAGACAGCAGCACCGGATAAGGTACAATATAAGGTGAATTTATGAAAAGCTTACAAAGGCATAAAGTCTCATAAAACACTGGTGAAGATCGCTTAGCACGTTGGAAAACGTCGTGACTCGTAGGGATTTCGTGAATTTAGGCCTACTTTCATTACGAGTGAAGCAAGTTGTGGATCAATTTTACTGAGTTTAAACAAGTGTTTCCCAAAGTGACACAGTGGTAACAAAATCCACGAGGAAATAA
Organism: Prosapia bicincta; assembly: GCA_036971475.1. NCBI lineage: Eukaryota > Metazoa > Arthropoda > Insecta > Hemiptera > Cercopidae > Prosapia > Prosapia bicincta. Next base: position 118,040,325 of record JBAIZL010000002.1, on the reverse strand, counting down.
CCAGTCAGTTTTTTATTTCAATGCAGGATATTTTGTAAAATTATATAGTTTTTAAATATAAACAAATAATAGATAGCCAATAGTATAATAATAATAAGCAATAACACATTAATTCAATAAATATAGTCTACAGAGTAGCTAAAGCATTATTAGGTATCAATCTTTAAGACGAATGCTCATGTTTTCATTTTTGTTCGTCGTCAAGTTGAGTTAACTTAACATTGAGTGATCTACTTGTAGGTCATATTTAAAGGTAGACATTTTTAACTACACCAAATTATACACTACAATATATGTCCTAAGCTAAATGAATTTGTATTAATCAACTACTTTAAGGGATCTAGTTATGCTAGAAACTCTTTACCTGAAGAAGTAGCCTATAAATTACAGGGTTTACGTGACGATTTATTCAGTCAGGCACTTGTTAATAAAATGTTGAATCTTGGTTTTATTGAAAATGATAAAATGAATAATCGTATTAATTCTTTAGGGAACATAAGGACGAGAACTCTTAAACCTGAAGAAAGAGTGTGAATAGCACAACTATGTAACAGTAAATAAAGTGAGAGCAAAATAGTGTTATTTAAAAATGTATAGCCTACGTGGTTTTAATTAATTACGTAGCCATATATATAAAATGAATTGTGAAGCAATGATAATAATCTTATTGGTTTTTTGCAGAAAAAAATGCATAACAGTAAGAATTTATGGTAATAATGTCTAGGCCATTTTACACCATAATAAACATAAAGATTAGATGTTGTTTAATTTTAAATTTCAAATAATTTAACATAAACAGTTTTAATATTTAAAAAGTGAAACTTTTAAATGTTTAAAAATATCCAGGAAAAAGTCTGAACAAAGCGTTATATTTTCTTAAAAGATATTAAAATTACAACTCACTTTAAACAGGAAGGCGGAGAAGAAGAAGAATCTGCCCTGGAAGTAACAACGCGCGATCGTGAAGGCCTTTCCATTTCTACTACATTGTGTTGGTGAAAGTTATATAACATTTCCGGAGACGGATTCGAAGCCATTTTAAAATTATAATATAAAAATGGACATATTTAAAAATTAACGAAAAACTACAATGAACTAATTAGTTAATAAGTAAAACTGTCTTCGAAATTATAACTAACCCAGAAATACTTCCGTCTAGAGGCGAAAACAAAACGCAAATGAATTTAGTCAGTCCCTGGGGATGATTTATATGCAAGGGGTGATGTTGTTAGGATTGGATAGGGGTTGAAGTAGGCGGGACTTGTAGGAATGGCGACACAGCTACCCTTGCTGACTGGTGGGTAGGGGATAAATGATCCAATATTTATGAAAATATAAAAGATAATCGATGTTAATATAATCTTAATTCTTGTTAAAATGTTTGGTAAAAATCAATGATTTTAAGTTTTGACAATCGAATATTAATTATAATATGCCTATATGAAACAGGCACTTTTAAAATACTACAAAAAAGTTTTTTATTTAAAAAATTCGTCTAAAATAAACTTTTGTTGCAAAAATTATCATATCTGGAATTTTAGAATCTTTTCAAATTTGAAAAACAATATTACTGTTAAAATACACTTTTCAACATTCTTATTTATAATAAAAAGTGTTTTATACTAAATAAATGTAAGGAAATAAGTTAATTTGTAGAAGAAAAATATCCCTTGATTACAATTTCAGTCCTGTTTTTAACCTCGTGATTATAGGGAATTAATGTAGGCCTAGCACAAATAACAATATTGGTTTATTGTCTCCTAAACAACTTGTTTGTGCCCAAATCTAATGAAAGAAATATAATATAGAGAGCGGATATCTCGCTATTTTGCGAACCAATTAGTTCTTAAACTAATCACAAACGAGTTCTATAATTGTTTTCTACTAAATATTTACAAGCATATTTTACCTTTTACTCTAATTTACAATTAACTATTACCACTGCGCATACCACATATGAAATGTTAACTTAAAGTAAAAGGATGTCATCGCCACACTATTAAACGTATAGACTAATATAAAATTTTGGTTTCTTCATAACCAAATACAGTATTTGTATCTTTAAATTTCATTACTTTACCACACAAAATGTCTGGTGTAATTTTCTTACCACGACCTTTCAAACCTCTTAAGGCCCTCCTTCCGCCGCCACTGACTTGAGGGGTGGAACGTATGTTAGGAATAAGGCCCAAGGTTACGCCAGAAAACATCTATCTCTCACACAACGGAAGAAGATATCGCAGAGCCTATGTACAACAAATGTGTGATTCAGGGAAAGTTGGCTGTAACTAGATGGTCGGATCGTTGTCAGAGTTAGAATGTCTGATTCTTAATTTGTGTAAAATTTTAAAACTCAAGTTAATTAGAGCTTAGCTAGTGAGAACAATTCACAACAGCAAATATTAAAAGAGTTCACTCAAAATCTCACTACATATCAGTTTATTAACAAAGGCTAGTTTCGACGACCATGTCACCTTCATCAGTGATACTCTAACACTAGCATATAGGCTATCATTTAATCAAATAAATATAAATGAACGATAGATTTTGTATCGTACAACTATCGAGAAAAGAAACAATATTTCTTTCAGAATCGGACGGTTCACTAAAATGAAACGCTCCAATTGACCGGTTAATCGGTTCATTTGTTGTGGCCATTCCCATTGTAGTAAGCATGCAATTCAGAAGCATTTGTCATTATTGTACAACACTTATAATATACATATTTGTATATTATAAGTAATAGTATACAATTTTCCATTATAATTATTGTTTTTTATAGCTTATATTAAGCTGCTATTAGTTCAATCAATTTACGTACATACTATTGTTTGAGCTTAGCTTGTAAGGTTATGTTAATGATAACCTCATTGTACCAATATAGATATAACGGTACAAAATGGCCATTTTGTTAAAATAAGATTTTGTGAGTAATACGTAACCAAATAGGGCTCAACAAACATTTTCAAAAAGTGTTATTCAAGAATACATTATAAACAAGAAACAGATGAATAAACGTAAAATATTGACAAAATGTGGCTTTATAAACATAACCACATTTATAGTATTATTTAGCAACATAGTACTGAAATACACATTACATATACCTACAAACAATCTAATTAGAATAGATAAGGCTATAAATGAAATAAAGCAAAAACTTCCTGCATTAAACAGTCCACTGTATTTTTTACTATTGACAAGTCAAATTTACTTAATTGTATACAATTAGCATACACTTTCCCCAGTTTCATTTATTCCTATAGGTTGGATCCATCTACACGTGAGCTACTAATTTTCACTAAAAAACACTTGTAAATATTCACTATTTTTTTATAGTAGCACTTACTTATATTTGTTGAGGGCGGCCGTTTCGGGCGCTGTGCCATTGTCAACTCAGCCGTAACTCAAGTCTAAAACAGTAAAGGTTACATTCTGATTTGACAATGAGACACATCTCCTAAAACGACCGTCCTCAACAAATATAAGGCAAGTTAAGCAAATATAAGGCAATATATAGGCAAGTTGTAAAATATTTATAAGTGTGTTTAGTTAAAATTACTCATAGGTCCCATTGAGACATGAACATCAATAATGATTTTCACTTTACAAAATTTCTTTTGTGAAACTTTAGATGCCACGTTTATTGTTTAGAATAGACATTCCTATACTTGAATGAACATTCATTTAACGAAATTAGATAATATCAATATAAGTTTTTAAATTAAAAAAGAAAATGTTTAGCAGTACCTAGATATAACAAACACAATACTACAAAAAGTAAACAGTTCTTTATAAAACATCAATTTCTATATTTGTTATTCCATCTTCACGTGAGCTACTAGTTTTCACTAAAACACTTGTAAATATTTACAAACTTGCCTATATTAAGCAAATATAAGAAACAAATATAACAAGCGCTACTATAAGCAGGTTTGTAAATATTTATAAGTGTTTTAGTATCAATTTTTTATTGAAATATCAAAGGTTTTTTTTCAGAAGTTTTTGACTATACAATTATTTAAATAAATACATGTTTAAAAAAAACAGCCATACGTTATAAATTATTACTTAGAACCACACACTCACAAATTTTAATTTATACATTATTATTAAATAATTCTTGAATTTTGTAGTCCATTACGTTCGGTGAATCTTATTAATCACTTAAACAATAGTTTATGACTATCAGAGCTTTAAGTTTTGTAAATTTAAAAATTTACTGAGACAGAACGTTTTCGATCGCTCAGTGGAACATTATATAAAATAATGTCGGTGTTATGATAGTTATAATATTAGTTATCATTTTATATTAAATAATGAATCTATATGAGCAAATTTCTTAAGCTCCATCTGTAAAGGATCTTAGTAAAACTAGCAAAATCTATTTTGTGTTGAAACAGTACAACTTTAATGCTTTCTGTTATTAAAATATAGTTATAAATTTTCATCTAACCCTGATATTATTTAAAAGAAGCACATTGCTTATCAAGTTATTAACCTATTTAGCAAATTACTATACCAAGAATTGCTGTCTAAATTAAAAATTTACAATTTATACCAAATTTTTTCTAACGTGAGAATTTTGTTTAGAAAACATTTATTATTTGTTAGTACTTTTGTTAAAGTTACTTCCAAATAGTAAAACTTTAATGGATTGATTGAAAATAGGCTGAAAATAATTTCTCATTTGTCGAAATAATAAACTACAGTAAAATATTTGACGAATTGAGACTGTACGAATTCGGTTTGTACGTTACATGTTAGCGTGACGAACCACAAGAGAAGACTGACTCACTCACTGACTGAACCATAGGTTCACTCCTTTCTTCTGTTCTTACTGAAGCTTTTCAGAACCGAAAGAACCGATGAAAGGCAATTCTTTCTCATAGAACGGTGAGAACCGATGAAAGGCAATTCTTTTTAAAAGAACCGTGGTTTACTGAGTCTTTCAAATGAAGCTCTTCAATTGAACCGTTCATGAACCGTGGGCCCATCTCTAGGCCTAAAGTTTGGAAGTAGTGGCGCGAGCGTACACCACGATATAAAAGTGAAAGTTTCTGAGAGTCCGTGCCTAGCCCTCCTATTTTTAATATAAATATAAATAAAGAAACAGGGAAAACCGTGTCTTGATAGTAGGAAATAATTAACCTAAGTTCCCAAATTGGAAATAATTATTTGTAAATTAGAATAGAAATGAAAAGCTATTTGTAAATATTTAATATGAACTAGGTCTTTGCAAAATGTTGTTAATAAAAGGACTAGGTAAACGTGCTGAAGACAAAAGAAGCAAACTAACGGTCAGAAGTAGGGACTCACATTTGTAAAGCAAAAACACCCCAGTAAGAGTCAAACTAGAGAAGTCAAATATAAATATAAATAGTCTTTAAGTGATAGAAATTTGTCTATCTGACCCTAATGACACTTGAATATATGTATAAAAATAAAGATAATTTGCTAGCGTACTCGTGTTTGTTTAGTTAAAGCCTTTAAGTCTTCCAAGCACGGAACCGTACTAACTGTTTAGCTGTTGTCTTATCTTAGTACATACATTTGATCCATGGCATCTACAATATGAGACTTTTCTCCGAAACTTTCTCAATTCTCTTCCTGTGCATCATTCACTAAACAATTCCTCTTAAACACCCTCGTGGTAAATTTCATTTCCTTCTCGTATCCAGTTTTTCCAGTTTTCCATCACAACTGATCATCTCATCTGAATAACCTTCATTCTTTAATCCTGCACTTCAAAATGGCTTTTTACTCATCCTACATGTCTTATCGCTTTCCAACGTCAGATAGGCCCTGCACTTTAGGCTATAGGGTCTACAAACCACACTTCCATTAACTACATACAAAAATATCTCTTGTTAAAAACTCTCGTTACCACAGTTACCTTGGCTATAATTCCTCAGTCATACTCGTGTTATCATTTATATAAAATAACTTAGAGTACCTAACAAATAAATCTAGTAATTATTTGTTCATATAAATCTGGTTTGAATAAATTTAATCCTAACTTATTATCAATGCTTTAGCTGAAAACTTAATAATAATAATTTAGATACAAATATAATAAACATTTGTTAGGGCCTAATAGGCCTACATATAAAAACTTGGACATTCCAAGAAAATAGTAAAAAAAGCAAATTTAATTTCAGCAAGACACTATATTTTCTTTAAAATTGCCCTTATTAAAAACAAATTTATATTATAAACTTATAATAATTCAGAAACCAGAACAGCGTACATGGAATGGAATCAATATTGCTCATCGCCGCTATTGGTGGAAACAAACTCCGCCCTTAGCTGTCAAACACACTCCATTTTTGTAAGAGATGCTGAGAGGGTGGGTCTTTATGTTGCTGACAGTATCTCCTTATTACTTTGCCAACCGTTAAACTACCATCAAAAACAGAAATACATAAAGTGCAAACCTGGCTTTTAAAGAGGTAATTAATTGCAAGCATACTTAGGAAATGAGTGTGTGTGTGTGTGTGTGTGTGTGTGATGTGTGTGTGTATGTGTGTGTGTGTGTGTGTGTGTGTGTGTGTGTGTGTGTGTGTGTGTGTGTGTGTGTGTGTGTGGTGTGTGTGTGCGCGCGTGTGTGGGTGTGTGTGTGTGTGTGTGTGTGTGTGTGTGTGTGGGGTGTGTGTGTGCGCGCGTGTGTGGGTGTGTGTGTGTGTGTGTTGATGAGTGCCCGTGATGGTGCATATTTGTCTAGTACAGTCTCCATAATTTGGATATAAATGCATTCAGTCAGTCAGTCAGTTGAAGGAGGGGGTTCGGTTGCCCCTGTGTGTTTGCAGCGTTTGTTGAGAAACACTGGCTGCTTGAATCAATGTGTGTACAGCGCCTTTTGGGACTGGCTGTTGGTGATAGGACTTCTTAATGTAAGATAGGCATAACGGATAATTTTAATTTTGTTGGGAGACTGGCTGAATGATCTTTTTTCCCTTCGGTAAAAGTCTGATTCTGCGAACATTCCTTCCAAAACATAATTTACTTAAGGTAATACATAAACATAGAAACGACAATGCTACGCGTGCCTCACTTAAATCTAAAATTTTACTTATCTTCAAACTAAACAAAGGAAACTTATATTCCAACTAAACGAATGACAAAATCTTTTTTGGTAAAGGATTGCAAACACTAATACAAGAAATATGAACGTGGCATTAATACGTGTCTCTTAAACTTAATTGCTAAATTCATGATAAACAGTGATTAGGCACGAACTGCCTAACAGCTTAAATTGTTTAAATCTAGTGCAAAATAATTTAAATCGACAACACACTCACTTAGGCCTAATCTTAACTTAAAACTAACACAATGAAACAGTGCTATATGACAAAACTAACTAGGATTACTTAAAAACTAATACTTGAAACTAGTACACAATAAATCTTACATACTAACATGGTGAATAGCAAGTTTATGGCTAGGCTTAAAATTAAATAAGACACTACGAGTGTGATGCATCGAGGGGAAGAAGCTGGGTTGAGGGTGCTATACGGGTGGTGCAATAACACGTTTGGACGCTGGTGGAAAATAGGAAAGGGTCCGGCGATGTCGCCGAGCTCACGGATGTGTTGGTAGGCTGAGCTTTCACGCTCTGACAAAGAGCCCAGCAGAAAAGGGAACGAACAAAGTCCGCCAGAGGAATGGGGAACGGAAGACGTTTCTGATTGTGAAGCTGGAGACGAACCATGAGTTACCGGAAACCAATCTCAGCGTTCGGGATTGGAAGGATTCCAGGCTTTTACTGTTGGACTTCTTTAGAAGTGCCCACCAAACGGGAGAGAAATAGGTGAGGACCGGTCGGATTACCATGAAGAACAGAAGGAGTTTCGTTTTTATAGGAAGGGGCTGAGTTTAGGGAGGAGGGGTTAGAGCCGGAAGCGGATGCCCCTGGCTTTGTTAAGGACTGAGGACGCCTGTTGGGAGAAGGATAGTCTCTTGTCGAGGGGATTGTCAAGGTACTTTACCGAGAATTTCCATTCGATGGACCTTTTCTGTCTAGGATGGCGATTCTGGTCTGCGGTTTTTCTTCCTCGTGAAACAGATAGTCTCCGACTTCTCTGCATTCACTGCCGTTTCCAATGCCGGAGCCACGGTGACAGGATGTGCATCTGCCGTTGGATAGTTCTGATGGGGAGTGCTGGACTCGCCGAGCTCTAAAGAAACGTGGCGCCGTCCGCGTAGAGGAAGTGGGTGCCGTTAGGCATGAGGAGGATGTCGTTGGTGATGGTCAGATAAAGGAAAGGACCCAGAATCGACCCCTGGGGTACTCCCGCAGAAATCAGTTTGTAAGAGGAGGACATTTGTCGATAGAAACAGTGAACTTTCTGTCGAATAGGTATGAGCGGATGAGGAATACAGCGGATTAGGGAAAAGGGATGGTGGTCAGTTTGTAGAGGAGTCCGGGGTGCCAGACACGGTCGAAAGCCTTGCTGACGTCGACAAAGACAGCAGTTGTAGATTGGTTTTTGTTATAGGCATTTACCCCATGCCAGTTACTCTGAGTAACTGTTGGATGGTGGAGTGTTGCTGTCGCAAGCCAAATTGCTTCTGCCTGATGAAGCCATCCAGAATATGGTAAAGACGGGAGTGCAGGAATCTTTCGTATAATTTGAATATGGTGGGGAGAAAGGAGGACGGCCTATTACTGCATGTGACACTGAGGGGTATGCGTGGTTTGGGAAGGAGGATTATTTTGGCGGATTTGCAGGAGAAAAGGAAGGGATTTAGGACGGAGATTCCATTAAAGATGATTGTGAGGTAGGAAACGAGGATGGATGTGCGAGTGTTTAAGTGCTGTAGAGGTAATCAGGTCGAAGCCGGGTCCCTTTTTCTGTTTCAGTTTCTGGATGGCTTGCCATATCTCCTGCTCAGAGTAAGATAGTAGGCCTACACTTTCTGCTGGTAACTCAGTAAAACCATTCTAGAGGTACCCGTCCAAGAAGCAGGAGATATACTCGACTTCTATATCAGAGTGAGGGGCAAATTGGACTTCAAGGCTGTCCGCAAAGACCTCGGTCCTGTCTTCTGTGGAGTAGGCTAATACCGCGGTGCATCGATGCTTCCATACTTGGTGGCCTTCCATACTGTTGAGTCGGTTATATCTAAAGAGACAAGATATGCGCCCCAGGTGGTAGTGCTGTGATCCTCCATTATAGATTTGACATGGAAGATCTGCCTGTTGAGGGCTGCCTTGGCTGTCGGGGCCTTGGTGAGTTGCCATACACGTAGAAGTTGCATTTTCTTCTTGATTTTGATCAATAAACGGTCGGGTAAGCTGAAGCGCTGGTAAGAAGGAGGGGACAAAGAGGAGTTTTTTTGAACTGAGGAGGAAAAGACAACTTGTACTTGGAGGGTGAGTGTTTCGAGGTCGGTGGTGGTGGAGATAGTAGGAGGAACCTGAGGGAGTAACTGGGCTACGTCTGATAAATACATTCCTGTTGAGTCTTTGATTCTCTTCTAAAGAAAATACGTGCTGGAGAACAGTGGAGAGTTTCGTGTTTGCAATTTGAATTGGCGCCTTATTCTCTTTCTTTAGTCAACGAAGTTGTGACAAGAAGATCACTAATCTTCGTTATACTCTCTGTTTCAAACTTTGAACAATTCTTTGAAAAAAGACATTTGTAAATGTTATAATAATGGAGGTATGCTTTGTTATAAAATCAGTAGATTGTAAAGATAAAAAGGTTTTCTGAGAATATTTTTCTTCTTTAAAAAGACATTTTGGCAATCCTATCATTGTTTTTGATGCATATGCAAATCGTTGTAGTGTAGCAGAAATCGTCTGTCACTGAAGCTAACATCCAGTTAAGAATTTAACTTTACAAAATATTCGAAACTAACTGAAGGTAAAATATTTTTTTATCGTTTTCTAAGAACAAGAATAGCTTCACACGAATTTGAGCAAGAATTTTTTTTTAATCCTTAAAATGTTACCATGTAAAAGTGTAGGCCGGGGATTTATTTGTTGAAACTTTTATCAAAGGTTATCGAACGAATAAAAAGTTATTGAAGAGCAAAAGTGGAGGAATAAATTTATATCATGAAGCTAGGAAAGCAAAATGCCGCTTCAGTGTAGACTAATATTCCTCTAAAAGTTTAGAAATGTATTATAAAAATAATGCGAAATTAACACAATTTTCTCAATATTTCTATTTAACTGGAAGTGACACAACATCTGCATTCTTTTATTAAGGTAAAAACACTCAATATTTTAGAGAAACTGCTCGAGTAAGTAAAGATTTGTTACATTCGTTCTTCAACGCTTAAAAATATTTTAGAAGAGGGTAGATACTGCGCAGTAGTACAGACTTGCTAGATACACTAACTTCAATAGACAGAGCCGTGTTAGTTACTTTTCTAAATACCTAAAAGAAATGAGATATTTTGCTTTTCAAAGCAGCTACGAAAAAAAGTCGTGAAATTGCCATGGCTCGTTCCAGCAGCGATAGCACTTAAGTGAGCACATAAATAGGGTCTAGTTACAAACCCAATTGAGGCTGGGAAATAAAATATATAAACCCACTTTATTGAACTTAGATAAATATTGAAGGAGTAATAAAACCAATTAAAACGGTGAATACACCTGCAGTAGAAGAACAACAAAAAATGATGTTTTTCAATTACAAAATAAGATGCTTTTCGACGGGTTAAGTACCAAAAGGTAATCCTGGTTTGCACAATTTGACTTATAGAACCTTCAGGTCAAAACAGTACACTTATCAGAAAGAGGATGAAGACGAGGGATAAAAGAAGAACGAGGGAGAGAATGAGAAAGAAGGGGAGGAGAGAGTTGAGGATAAAGAGAAGGACGAGTAAGGGAATGAGGGAGAAGTCGAAAAGATTGTGGATGATTAAGAGGAAGGTGAAGGATATAACGAGGAGAGATTGAAGGAGGAAGAGGAGGATGAGAGAAAGAATGAGGTAATAGACGAGGAGAGTGGAGAATAAAAGGAGGAGAAGGGAGATAACAAGGGGAAATAGTGAAGGATGAAGATAAGAAGGAGAGGAAAGTCGAGGAGAGAGTGAAGAAGGAAAAGGAGGATGAGGGAGAGAACGAGGGAGAAGACGAAGAGAGAGTGGATGATAAAGAGGAGAACGAGTAAGCGAACGATGAGAAAGCCGTGAAGAGAGTGGAGGAAGAGGACGAAGGAGAAAACTAGAGAGAAGACGAGGAGAGATTGGTGGATGAAGAGAAGGACGATGGAGAGAACGAGGGTAAAGACAAGCAGAGAGAAGAGGATGAAGAGGTAGATGACAGTTATAATAATTTTTATTTACCTCAGGTGTGGACTATAAATTTTAAAAAAATATATCAATTGCGTAATAAACAAATTCTGATAATTTTACAATAATAAACAAATTAATATATATATATATATATATATATATATATATATATATATATATATATATATATAAAAGTTGTTTTATCAACATTCATGTTTATTTGATCACTCGAAATAACAATTGAATAAATGATAAGAAAATTGCATATAGAGTCAAATTGTTTTATTTATTAATTAGCAATAGATATTGACAATAAATAAATAAAACAATTTTGATTCATTATTCAACCGTCTTATCATTTTTTAAATTGTTTTATGTTCTCACATTACCACTGTAAATTTTAATTAATTAATGTTTTAAGATTAATATTATTTTTAGAATCATTTAAGATTCTAAAAGATAAATTACGTAGAATTTCTTTTAAAACCTATAGCCTTCTTACTAGAACCTTTCAAGGTAGGCTATTTAAATATTTTTAAAATCTTTCATCAAGAAAGGTCTTTTATTATCTTACGAAATTAAAGAAAATTGCTGATTATCAGTACTTCAAGTTATATAAGAGAAAAATTATAACATTTTAACCCTTTCACAACCAGTGTTGTTTTAAAACAACAGCCAGTTTCTGACGCTATAACACCTGTTAAAAGGAATACTTCATTTAACTACCAATGTGGTTTTCAAACTACAAGCATTAGCTTTGGCCATCGTCCGACAGGAGCGCTCAAAAACGAATGTAAAATAAAATTATCGTATTTCTTTATCGACATAGTTGTCTAATGCTGTCGTGTGTGTTAGCGTGTCCTTGTGGTTGTGTTTATTTAATATATTGTGTGTTGTTTTACATTAAAAAAATATACTGTGTAAACAAAATCATCCTACATCATCATTAATCTTCTGTGTTAGTTGATTTGCTTAGTTTTTTTTGTGTAAATATATGGTAAACATACGTTGTTTATAAACAACATCGGAAGTTTACGGTTGTAATGCTTAAGTTTTAGGTTATGTTGTGTACGTTTTGTAAATACGTGTTTTCACGGTTTATTTTGACATTTTATAATTTGTTATTGTCTCTTTGTATGTTAAAATCGTTAAGACTATCTTAATATATTATTAGTTGGGTCATTTTATTGACAAAATACGTTGTACTCAGTAATTGGTGGACATTTCATTCGAGTAGACCTAGTTTAGGGTTTTTACATTACATTTTATTACATTGAACTATGGAACGGTTGAGTGAGGATATGATTACACATTATTTGCTAATCGATGATGGTAATTTGTCTGAAGGTGATGATATTGACTCGGATATAGAAGGTGATGAATTGATTAATTTGTGTAATAAACTGATTGAAAATCAATCAGTGGAAAGTGATGTCCCAGTGCCAGCAACATTTGAAGGTGATGAAATTCAAAATATTCAAGAAACAGATGGCCAAGAAATGCACTCTGGACCTGAAGATGGTGAAGTGATTGTCCAACCTTCTTGTTCAAGTAATACTAGTAATAATATTTCTGGTAAAAAAAGGAAGACAGATTGGAAATTTAAGAAGGTGAGTTTTGAGACTCCAGATACTACTTGGGCCGAAACTATTGTAGATTTTCCTGATAATATTTTTACCCCCTATGAATATTTCCTGTATTTTATTGACAAAAACATAATTAAATTAATTATGGAAGAAACTAATAATTATGCTCACCATAAAGACGGAGTTTTATTGAATTGTTCTGTACATGAAATTGAACAGCTTTTGTGTATATGGCTACAGATGGGGATCGTAAAAATGCCGAGTGTATACCTATACTGGTCAGAAGAGTGCCGTTATTCACCGATAGCTGATGTAATGAGCAGGAACAGGTTTTTACAGCTGATGAAATACTTTCATATATGTGATAACACAAAGATGAAACCTATAGACAATCCTAATCATGACAAACTTTTTAAAGTTCGTCCTTTATTGACTGCGATTCGAAATGCTATGCTCAAATTACCGCAAGAAGAAAACCAAGCAGTAGATGAACAAATTATTCCTTTCAAAGGCAGGTCACATTTAAAGCAATACATCAAAAACAAACCCCATAAATGGGGGTACAAAGTTTTCATGAGAGCAGGTAGTTCAGGATTAATGTACGATTTTAAATTATATTGTGGTAAAGGGACATGTGAGGAAACTGGTATTGGATTTTCAGGCGATATTGTTATGGCTCTTTGTTGTAATATACCAGATCAACAAAATTTTAAACTCTATTTTGATAACTGGTTTTCTTCTTTACAACTGGCTATAGCCCTAAAAGAAAAAAAGATTTTTTGTATTGGTACTAAAGAAAGCGAACTAAAAAAAGAAGGTCGTGGTAGCTATGATTGGCGTGTTGAGTCAAGTAATAACGTCGCCCTGGTAAGATGGTTTGACAGAAAGGCGATAAATTTTATTTCAACCTGGACATGTATTGAGCCAATAGGTAGCTGCGAAAGGTGGTCACAAGCTGACAGAAAAAAGGTCTCTGTGACACAGCCCCATATAGTTAAAGAATATAATCGATGTATGGGAGGTGTTGATCTTGCTGACATGTTGTTGGAATTGTATCGTATCGATATTAAATCACGAAAATCATATATGAGAATTGTTTACTGGTGTATTGGGGTAGCTGTGGTCAATGGGTGGTTGCTGTATAGAAGGAAACAGGAATTGCAACATGAACGAGTAGCATTTACTTTAGTTCAGTTCCAGGCTAATATAGCTAAAGCTTTGACGCATGCAGGTAAAATTATTCAAAAGAAAAGAGGACGACCCAGCAGTGATTCTCAGCCAAGACCAACCAAGAAAGCTGTTTCAGTGCGACCAATTCCAGACGTACAGTTTGATAATGTTGGACATCTACCAAAAGTTTTGGAAAAGCAAGGGAGGTGTAAAAACTGTAAAAATGGATTTACTCATGTTCTTTGCGTCAAATGCAATATGAACTTGTGCCTGACTGCAAAACGAAACTGTTTTTTATCTTTTCATTCAAAGTAAAAACTAATGTCATAAAACTATTTTTTAATTGTAAATATTCTTTTTTATTATTTTAATTAAAAGTCAAAATTTGATCAAATAATAATTTAGGCTAGTAAATTCAATAGTGAACTAATTTCTCAAAACAGTGTAATTTTATAAAGAAATAAAGATAAGTAATTCATAAAAAACATATGATTCTAACATTCATATAATACACTAACAATTCCAATATTACTAACAATTATTTATTACAGAAATTAAGATATTCATATTAAATAACAATGATTTGGGTTTTGAAAGCATGTATCAGTTTTTATATTAATAATAATTATGCTTCATACGAAAAAGAGAAATTGGGTATCCAAGTTACACTATATACTCTCACACACCCATTAACAGCCAATGTGGTTTAAAAACAACATTTCCCAAATTTTCCAAAATTGGGGTAATTTTTGAAAAATGCTTATTTATTACAATTATTAGAAGGTAAGAATAACACTTTTGTAAGAAAATAATTTTTTAAAAGATTTAATTAAAATTTGGTTTAGAAAGGGCTAACCAACAGTAGCCTACTGTTTTAACAACTTTTAGGATTTGTAATGTTTTCGTGACGACCAATTTTGTCATGGATTCCTTTCCAAATAGAATTATTTCCAGAAACCCTACCAGTATTTAACGGAGAAACTACCAACCTGATAAAGGTAATTTACTAAAAAAAATACGGTAGAGAATAAAAAAATATACTTTTTTACAGTAGCTCGAAACTAGGCAGTTCTTTGACAAGGACTCAACGTTTTTAATAGATCGCTATGCCAACCTCCTCTAATAGGAAACGTAGCATTTAAAGACCGTTGCCTTTAATACCATTACTCTAGGTCTCTTGTGTTGTGATTCCATGTTCTGTGCTTCGATTATTCATGTTATATAAATAATGTTCATGTTCATGTTATTTGTTCATGCTTACAAAAAAAAAGTACAACAAAGAATTAATTATTTCTAGTTTTTGTAACGTGAGGCGCACACAGTTCAAATACCACATAGCCTACCTAGAGTGGAAGCTTTTGCCAAGTTCAGAATGCTTACGGGCCATGACTATCTGCAAGCCCCCTATATAAAATAGGATTAGCAGCTTCAGATATTTGCCCTCTGTGCGACCGTCAAAAGATGGACGCTCCACATCTTCAGAATTGCACAGCATTGCAAGATGCGGAAGACCGAAGCCAACATTGTCTCTACTGGGAGGCTAGGAGGAAAATGGCAGGAATGTCAATATCTGGTATTGGATAAAGAGACAGAGAAGAAAAGTTTTTGTAATGTGTGGCTCACACAGTGCAAATACCACATAGTCTACCTAGAGTGGAAGCTGTTGCCAGGTCCAGAATGCCCCTTCGGAAACACCCTATTTGAGGCATCTCGACTCCGGACCGCGTGAACAGATATTGAGTCTGATTCACGAGTTTTCTAAGCGGTTAGGCCTTACCAACCCTTTGGAGTACAATATAGAACTGAAGGACTACGTCTCCGACAACTCTCAGCCACCTAAGATGACCTAACTTAAGGAGCTTGTCCAAGACCTTCTAAATAAAAATAATTATAGAACCTAGTAAGTCCTCATAAGCATTGCCCGCCTTTCTAGTGGAACACAAAGCAGAGAGGTCATCGAATATATGAAATTAGACTAACACATTGTAATCGAAGCGATCCCTTTGCCAAGTTTCCACCACTGTTTCAATTGGTTCGCGGGCGCTAAACACTTTTCAGTTTTCGATTTAAATTCCGCATATCACCAGATCCCACTCACATAACAGTCGAAACATCTTACCAGCTTCTCCACTCCCTGGTTTTCTATTTCAGTTTACTCGCGTCCCATTTGGTTTGAGTAACGGTGCGCAAGTTCTCACACGCCTTCTAGACCAGGTCTTTTAGTACATAAAACACCAGTATGTGTTAAATTACCTTGACCTGGTAGTTTACTCTAATTCCTGGGGGGAGCATTTACGGCCTCTCCGCGAAGGGCTCATGGATCTGCGCCGGTCAGGTTAACCCCGAAAAGGTCGAGTTCGTAGTAGAGGAGATGAGTTTCCTGGGACATTTGGTTTCATCCCGAGACGTTACCATCAACCCTAGCAGGACCAGCACTATAGAAAATTTCCCCCAACCTAAGAACGCCAAGACAGTCATGCGCTTTATAGGCATGACTATTTGTTTTTCTAAGTTCATCCCTAATTTTTCCGAAATCGCACTTAAACTTTTCAAGGCTCAAAGGCCAAACATTTTTTTTGAAGGAGGCCCAAGAAGAGTCCTTTCGACTCCTGAAACAAGCCATCTCGCAACCCCCAGTTCTCCGAACGCCGGATTTCACCAAACCCTTCATTTTGCAAACTGACGTCAGCTCTAGGTGGCATCCTGTTACAGGAAACTAATGGTGTCAGATAAACCATCGCTTATTCCTCTAGAACCCTAACGGCAGCGGAGAAAAAAGCTTCATCAGCCTACCAACTCGAATGCCTTGCCATATTACACGGTACCGAAAAGTTTCGTTAGTATATAGAACATCGAGAATTTATTTTAGAAACCGACAATCAATCTCTTTCTTTGCTCCTCGGGCGAACTCCTCTTTGCTTCTAGGCAAACTCGGGCGTTGGGTCTCCAAAACCACCTCACTAAAGTTTACCGTCAATCTAATAATAGGACGCGGTACATAATTACCGATACTCTGTCCCGCATGGTCAACCCTGAAGACATAAACTCACCTACAGTAAAAGAAAGTCACCTCACAGTTAATTTATTATGTCAATTCTCCCTAGTCTTTGTAGATATCAGAGCCCAACAGGAAAGTGATTCGGTATTGAAAACAATAATCGATCAACCGAAAAATAGGATCGAGTCAAATAAATTCTGCCTTAGTAAAAATATATTGTGCCTGAAAAATCACTATGGTATTTCCTCGCGCGTATATTTACCCATATCATTGCATGGTTTTTGCGTACTACCATGATTCTAGTTTCGGTGGACACCTAGGCCTTTTGAAAACCAAATTCAAAATTAAAGAACTTTTCTAATGGCCATCTCAAGCTAAGAGTGAACGCATGTGAAATCTGCGCTACTAGTAAACCCGGCCAGAAGTGTAAGTTCTCAATTCTGCAGAACCACTCAAAGACCCATGGAAAAACTCACATTGACTCCCTCGCACCACCAAGGGAAATACCATGATATTGATTGCCGTCGAGCAATTCACAAAGTTCACCTGGTTATGTCCTCTCCGTGAGGCCAATACCGACAACAATAAAGCACTTTCATCTAACATTTTTCAGCATCTTGGATTTCCGAAAATCATCGTTTCCAACAACGCCACCTATTTCACTTTACGTATGTTTCACAATTTTTGCTTTTCCCATGGTATCAAACACATGACCCTGTCGCCCTATCACCCTCAGCCTTCAAACGCGGAACGCTTCAATAGAAATTTAAAATCAGGCCTTATATCCTTCCCCTCCCGCAACCAAACCACATAGGACACGTCCCTCATGTGGCTACAATTAGCTTTCAATGCAGCCATACACGAAACCACCAAAACGTCACCAAATAAGCTAATGTTTAATTTCACTAACACTTGTAAATATTAATAAACTTGCCTATAGTAGCACTTACTTATATTTGTTGAGGACGGCCGTTTCGGGAGATGTGTCCCATTGTAAACTCAGACCGTAACTGATCTCAAGGTTTACGTAGGTTAGGGTATTAAGGTGGGGTGGGATATTATGGTGGTGTGGGTGTATTTTGTGAGTATTAGGAGTTATGGTGACAAAAAGTGTGTGTGAGTTGTAATGTAATTGTGTATTGAGTAAGTTATGTGTGTAGGGTGTCACCGGTCCTGCCCTCTTGAAGAGTAAGGCACATCTAGCCTTCTCTCTACTGTAGCAGACTTTAGGCTTATACATTATAAATGTAGGCTAAGACTATTCTTTAAGGCATGGGTAGGTAAGGAAATAGAAATAAATAATTTAAATAGTGTCAACTTAGGTTGTTCTTCTTTAAAGAATTATTTCCTATTTAGCAATTTAAAATGTCTTACGTAACATCAAAATCTATAGTCACTAACATTTGATTAATTAATTCTTACACAATCACACCATCCAATCTGGCAACGTGGCTAGAATACTCAACAAGGTGTATTTTACTCACCTTGACAATCTGACAAATGGTGAAATGCGCATTACACTCACAATGAGATTTTTTACTGAAACGTGTTTTAATAAATGCGTCATTTCCTGTTAAGGCAACATTTAGGATTAAAAAAATCACGTTAATAAAAAAACAAATAATAAACCTAACTTATAAAGTTATTTAACTAAGCTCACCACATTGTCTTGAAACAGAAAAATAGTGGCAAATGTAAGTTATTTAATTTAAATTCATGAGTAAATCCTAACCTAAAAGCGACGAATGGCTTCTCAAATTGGACTGGACGTTGACGGCAAACAATTCTCTCGACCACACAATCAAATATTTGCATTTTAAAAGCCACAATACAACAAACAGACACACTCCGTACAATGGGTTAGATCCCTTTAGGCGAGTTAGAAGTCTCCGCGTACCTCGCCACGTGACCGGAGCTAGGGCCACGTGGCCACTCCCAGTTAACGACTATTATCAATATTCAAAGCTCACTTGATTAGGCAAATAATTCGCCGCCCAAAGGCGAGAAGGTTCTTTCCGTCCGGCTTGTTATTATTTTCTATAATCGGGCCTGTTATCGGACATGCGCGGGCCAAAACACTATGATTAGCATCCAATCATTCAGTACACGGAGTCGGAACGTAGAGTGAGCGAACGGATTAGACTGATTGATAAATTTGCATACTTCGGTCTTGTTGACAGCTATAGCTTTCGTGTGATCTTTTATTCGCATGGAACTGCGATATTGGAAAGTGTTATTAGGGACATGTGCGGGTCTATAGCGGGTTCGTAGGTCCTGTACAAAACATTACAATTAATGTTAAATAGGAAGTTCATAATTCTCCAAAAGTGGTTCTTTCAGTTGTAGGAGATTCCCATTTCATACGAATGGAAGTTTCTTAACGAAAGATTCATAGGTAAATGAGGTTTTATGATACCTATATTTAACCAAAGTCGGGAACAGAGGGTAGGCAGTTTTACCGAAAGGTGTGTTTACAATTCACATGATTCTTCTTTATATTCAAGAGCAGAATATTTTTGGGCGCCTTCATAAACACATGTATATAACGCAACTACAGTAGAATCTCTTTATAACCGACTAATTGTGACTGAGGGTATGTTTTAATAAAAGTCCGTTATAGTAAAACGTTCTCCTTAAGTTAAAATGCAAATGAAGAAAATCCGTAGAATGTTAATAAAATAAAAATAATTTTTAAAGATGTGTAAGTTTGTTTACAGCGATTACAAATTTTAGTCAACACATTTGCTGCGCTACTGTGACGTAAAATTCAAAGACAGGATCAAAAGAAATATAGTTTTACTTACTTTTCCTAAGTAGACTAAGAAGACTTCATATTGAAAGCGTTTTGAGGTTATTTTAATAAGCAGAAGTTCTGTTTTAGCAAGATTCTACCGGAGAAAACCAACCAACATCGGCTAAATTTAATTCCAGAATTATTCTAATATTATTTACTAATATTTATGATATATCTTCAGTTCAGTGGAATGAGCGGGAATTTTCCTTGGGGAGGTCAGAGCTACCAGTTGGTCAGGGGGTAGTATGAAACTTTATTTTATATTTCTTAAAACACGCTTTGGGGCTGGATCCGGACAAACCCCAACGATGCGCCACTGCATCAGTCCGTATATAATTTATAAATAGTTCTGTAAAAACCTAATCAATCTATAAATATCAACATCATTTAAAGTAAATATATATATTTTTTTTTGAACAAATTATCATCTTAAGCCATGTACAGCCTATGGGGTTGAATTTCTAGCATAGCGATATTAGAGGTGTGTATTTTTATTACAATGATATCGAAACGTCAAGCAACGAATTAAAAAGGTTTCAATTTGTTACCATTACTATTATCTTCGTAATCAACCATATGAGAGCCAACCATAAGATGGTCCCCCTAATACGGAGGAACGAGTGAAGCGGCCGCTCCAGCCCTCGCGCTGAGGAATGCTACGCTCCGCAAGCCTTAACGGGCGCTAAAAAAGAAGAAAAAAGTTTTGGTTGGATGAAAATAATATATTAATGTACGGATATACGTACCTAAGATCTCTGTCTGTTCATCCGCACAATATCCTAAATTATTGATTATTGACAAAACCTATGAACGAGATATCGGCATCGCGACCAAAAGATTGCAAACATCGATTGATAGCGACAGTGTTTCAACCCTGGAAAATGAAAATATTTACGCAAATAATTGGAGCATTTTGAGACGAAATGACATCATAAAAACTGACCCAAACCCAACTATTTGAGAAATTATTTTATAAATTTCGGAAGGGGGACAATTTTACCAAAATAAAGGCCTTGCAAACTTTTTTTTTGCTTCAGGTCTCGCATTTTCTAAGGACGGCTCTGAACGATATATTTAAATAATAGTTTATCCTAAAGGTATTTCTATCTTATAGCCTAAGTATTAGCTTGAATTATAATTAAATTAGTGTTGCTAAATAAGTTTGTATACACACAAACATTGTGTATCTCGCGTTTCTATGCTTGACATATTCTATGTGTGACATTTTAATTGCTAAAAAGATTGGTATGTTTGATTGATTTGTGTTCTTCATACGTTTGTATACCGTACTTAATATCCTTGTACAGTGCGGACCGCGTACCATGCACTTGAGAGATCTCAGTAGGCGAGACGATAGGTAGAGGGTCTGTATAAATACTTTCCTATAAACATGATATGACTGATTTGCATGAGACGGTCAATATTAGATAAATTTGATGATAAATTCGTTACGGTATGAAATAATAAACAATTAAGAAATATGTATAGACATATCGGATGCAGAACCTGTTGATGTATAGAACATTCTGTTTATATAACATGTTTTCAGAAGTGGTAGTACACGAGAAATCTCCCAAATTTTACAGATCTGTGTGGTTGGTAAATTTTTATGCTTGTCATGTCTATATGCGTGACAGATTTGTATGTTTAACAGGTTTCTGCTCTTGAATATTTTGCAAACTTCTTAAATTATGCGGAGACGTTAATATGCTCAAGAGGATTCTATCTTAATGTTTGAATAATCATTAGGATTGCACACGTAATAGATTTATATAGTACGAAACACTTAACCGTGCACTTGACCTTAAGAGATTGAACAAGATTTGTCGTTTACTACCACTTCTTAAAACATGATACATTTTCAGAATGTACATCAACAGTTTCTGCATCCGAAAAGTCAAAACATAGTTCAATAGTTTCTAATTTATTTCATACCGAAGCTAATTTATCATGCAAGTCAGTGTTTTGTAGGAAATTATTTATACTAACCCTCTACATCCCGTCTCGCATACTGCGATCTCTCAAGGCCAAGTGCACGGTTACGTAACCCGCACTTAACAATCTACTGGTCGGAATGATTAACTGATCTGTGTGTTTTTTACATCTATGCATAATATTTTTATTTGTTAGATACGTATATATGTTCAATTAATTTGTGTACTTGATATGTTTGTATACTTCATGGGTTTACACGTCTTACAAACTTGGACTCTCAACAGATGTGTATGCTTGACAGGCTTTCAAGCTTAACATGTGTACTTATAAGTTTGTATGTTTAACCAACTTATTTGTATGCTTATTTGTGTTATTAAATAGTTTTTACCAGCCTATATGTAGGCCTCCTGTATTACATTTCATACTTGACTCGTTTATATCTTCTAGGTCCTTAATTGGCATATATGGTTTTTATGTTTACACAGTTATGGGTACTTCCGTATTATACGGAGTCCACTAATATAGGTACGTAGTATTGTTGCATCAAATTACAACCAAATCTATCCTGACATGCTACTTCATAATTATTCAGTAATGTTGCATAAAATTACAACTACATCTATCCTAACTCCATGTTTTATAGATATATTCATGTCTACACGTAGTTCAGTGTGCTGTTGCTACTGCGCGCCCAAAAACGTTGTCCCAACTAGAATGTGAATAAATACACCTAACATAACCTAACATTAGCGTGTTTTCCGCAGTTAATTTGCGTTTTGGTTCAAGTTAATTTATTTAAATGTTTTACCTATGAAGTATCCAGTCAGGATAGATTTGGTTGTAATTGTATACAACATTACTACGTACCTATATTAGTGGCCTCCGTATAATACGTAAGTACCCAGTTTGATATTTAACCAGTTTAGGTGTTTAGTCACTTTAGGCATCTTGATTTTCTGGTCAATATGTTACATATATTTTTATGCTTATCTAGTGTTTATGCTTTTGTTTGTTTGCTAACAAATAACTTACTAGAATTTCGCCTTATTAGGGGAAAAAGTATATTTACCAACTAAGGTTAATAAAAAGAATCGAATCTGATTAACCTCTAAATCGAATTAAACATTGAAATATTTGTGATAAATGTATTCAACTTTTCGGTTTCTCGGAATGCATCTCGCCACAAAGTCCCGTGAGATCCCGGGTTGTGTTACTTGTTCAAGTCATTGTTAAAATGGGCTACACTGATTTCACTGTGTACAAACAGATTCGCCCCCTCCCTCAGCGGTTAAGCACCCACTTACCCCTCGAGCACACGCACTAAGCAAAGGGCACGAAAATTGAGATTTCACACCGCGGGACATTTACTGATAATGACAGTAGACAAATCACCGCCCTCGAGCATCGATCGGACTTTTAGCTGACATAAACAGACTCCCCCCACCCCATTCTACTAATTACTGTGTTAGGTATATATCTACATATCTTTAGATAAATGTAACTCGTTTAAATTAAATTTGAGAAAAGTTTATTAAACTACCAAACCCGCTGATATTCTTTAATTAATTGGTGGTTGTAAGATGTGAAAAATTATATTTTCGAATTATTCATCGTGAAATATGTTTTTGTGGCGACCACGTCTTGGCACTGTAAGCAAATACGTGAGGTGCAGTGATAAGGTTACTGGAAATAATTAATTGTAAATTGGAATAAAATATAAGTCTTTGTAAAGAATTCAGTTCTAAATAAGTCTTTGCAACTTGTTGTACATGATGTACAATAATAAGGATAAAGAAATGGCCTGTATATGATCAAGAAACAGTGGAGCCAGAATTTTCTTCTGGAGGGACATGGTGGTTGGGTAGCCAGGGGCACGTGCCCCCAAACCAATTTATATTAGCAAAAAATATTAACCTATAAAAGAGCTCTAGGTTTTTAGCAAAACAGCTTTTCGACAACCCAACAGTTGTGTAATTTTAAGTGCCAAAATCGTATAAAGTACGATTTCTAGACATAAAAATTTCTCCAGGGACGTTCCGCCCCCCGTGACCTATCTAGTCGTGACCCCCCCCCCCCCCAACCAATCCATTGCGCTGGCTACGCCTCTGTGGTTGGATATTGACATTTCAGCTCAAGTGGCACCTAATTTATAAGGTAATTTCTCCAAGGCCAATATTTATAAAATTAAATGCAATTTACATTCAAATCTAATGATATTCAATGAGAATTAAATATAGGCTATGTAGACCTACATATATTATCCAAAAGGTGATATTAGGCCAACTTTTTTTTGTAGGAAATCATTTAAAGTCTTGCAAGAAATATTACCTTGAAAACAAAATTTAAAATTTATTTGTTTCTTACATTGTTTTTTTATGAAGTGCATTAGCCTCGATCTGTTTTATGAGCCCACCAAATAAAAATTTTAAAAAATTTATACGGGATTATTTTGATGTAGAATTTTTATATTGAAATAAATAGAATTATAATGAACAATCAACTATTTGTTTATAACTAGGACAATTTATGCATTAAAGCTGGTGCTACTGCAAGCACTCATAAGTTTAATAGGCCTACATGTTAACATTTTTACGTTTTGTAACTGAAGTTCTTATGAAAATGAAGTGAAATTCTTTTTGATAATTATGTTAATAATTTAAAATTTCTCAGATTAAAATATGATGTTACACAATTATCAAACATTGGTCATTGAGTGTTTAATGAAAATTTAAAAAATCCATTTATTAAATATACATTTAAAAAATAATGATAATATGAAAGAGTCTTTAATAAAATACGTTTTTATTGATCCATTTAAGTTCAAAAACAGTTTTTTTACGTTGTAGGGGATGGCAATGGATGTTAACATAGTTTTTTCCAATATTTATTCAATAATTAAATTTTAAAATGCTGATGACTCGGTCAGATTCGAACTGAGTGACTACATGTTTGAAATTCAGCACTTTGACATTGAGCCAATTTAAACATTGCTAGATATCTATTAGTACAAGATGTGTGAAATTATAAGAGAAAGGTTCTTTACAATAATGAAGCATTACAAGAGATTCATGGAATGAGAAACTATAAACCACCATCAGCTTCACAAATTAGAAACGATAAAAAGCAAATAGATAATAACAAACAAAAATAATAGTCCAACACCACATACTTTCCATAATAGAAATATACTAACTAAAAACACTTGTAGATATTTTACGTTTGCCTATAGTAGTAAGTTACTTTTACAATTGTTGAGGACGCTTCGGCATAAGGACGACTCCCGAAACATCACTTATTCCTCAGCAATCATAAATGTAAGGACTACCATAGGCAAGTGTTACATATTTACAAGTGTATCTAGTTAACAACTAATAGCTCACGTGAAGATAGAATCGATAGAAATATTCTACTTGAAGATTTATATGAGTTCGTAAGAGAATGGTTCATTGCAATAATAAAGAGATGGATAAAGTGAGAAATTATAGACCACCATCAGCTTCATAAACTAAAATATAAAAAAAGGAAGCGAATAAATTGTAGCAAACATAAACAATAGACCAACACCATATAAGCCCCTAACGTATAGAGAGGAAAATTGCAAGGAAATTCGCCTTCTATTTGGCCACTTAATATTGTGATTCCGTCATATGTATATTATAACCTAAGTTATTTAAAATATAACTTTCTTTTAGGTTATATTTGTAATTACCTTAACACTCTTTGTCTCACCTTCAGGTTTCTAATTAATTAACATCAATATCAAATTTAACATCACTTGCATTTATTCTTGACACTTAATTAACACACATTATACCCTTTTACCTTAATACTATTTAGTGACAATATCGATTCCATAATTAATACTACAATTAAAAAAAAAAACAAAGGTGAACTCTTGCGCCTTTAGGTTATTACAATAAAGTTTAAAATTGCAGTGTTAATTTCACTTTCTCTGGGGTCGTTATTATGGATCTTTTTTATAAATTAGAACATGGTGAAAAAACTAAATTATTATTTTATCCTAAAGAATTTAAAATTGTTCTTAATTTACTGTTTTTAAAGTTCTGTTGGCCAATTTTAATGAATAAAATAAAAAAGTACTTATTGTTTGTCGATTCCTTGGGTCTTGACCGTTGATACTGCTTCGCTGCACTTTCCCATAACTCACCTAATTTTCCTAATTCTTTATTGATTTATTTACGTCGCACTTTTACCTTTTAAATTATACAAATACAAAAATTACCTTTCCCTTAATTTTACTAACAAAATTAAACCTGATTAACATTACTGTCACTTGGTCCCTCCCAATACATCTGCCCTCTTCTGAAGTTCCTCCTAGACTCTCCTGGATCACTTCCTTTTTCAACCTCGCGTCATCTCTCCACCCTCACGTACTTTCAGTTAATTTGGTTATTCCCATAGCCATCTACAAAGATGCGCTTTGGCTTAATATTTCTTCCGACTAATTTTCTTTTTGGAAATAAGCTACATTTATTCTTAGCATGAAATAAAAATAAGTAAAATAATATTTTTTCTGGCCTCAAAAGGAATTGAATTCAATATTTTTGTAAATATCACTTGTGTATCTGGCGATGTAATAATATATTCGTCAGAACGAATATTTTTAAGAAAATTATCCTAATTATTTATTCTAAAATCTTTTCGTTGCCAAACATAACGCTGACGAAGTATTCAATCAAGAAGGTTTTTGTTTAATCAAACTCAACTCTATCATGTGTGAATGAAATGACATACGTGAGTAGTTAATGAGGCCACTTTGGGACAAACTACCCCTAACTGGCCTGTACGTCGCCGGTGAGTATAGGGGTAGTTTTGGATGATGAAGGAGGTCGGTGCGGCCTTGATCCTAGACTTTGGGGTGGCTTTGACTACGTTTAGAGGGGTAGGAGGTAGTTTTTGGAAAAAAATATATTCAAACCCACTAATCTAAGGTATGTAAATTGCATCTAACCTAACCTACCCCTAGGTGAAAGGGTGTCTTCAGCTACGTTCAGGACCTTCCCCGGGGGTAGCTCCGGGGGTGGATTCGGGGTGGGGGGTAGTTTTCGAAAACATTTTAGAAAAATGTGTGTTGACTGATAGGGTGAATCTAGAGTGCATTATCTCTATGGTTGGGGGTGGTTTCTACGGGGGTAGTTTTTAAATAAAATATGAAATTGCCAAAAATTGATCGGTTGGATCAAATGACCGTACGGGATATGTGTAAAGTACATTTTGGCAAGCTATGGGGGTGGGTTCACCTGAGGGTAGTTTTCAGATTACCAAAAATGATCGGTCCATGGAGTTGTGCTCGAGGTAAAGCCACCTAGGAGCCAGGCCTTATGTAAAGCTACCACTGAGGAAGACCTTAGGTAAAGCCACCCAGGTGTCAGACCTTCGGTAAAGTCACCCTGGAGTCATGCTTGAGGTAAAGCCACCTAGGAGCCAGGCCTTATGTAAAGCTACCACTGAGGCAGACCTTAGGTAAAGCCACCCAGGTGTCAGACCTTCGGTAAAGTCACCCCGGAGTCGTGCTCGAGGTAAAGCCACCCAGGACGTAGGTATAGTCTATACGGAGCATAGCCTCAGCCATCCCGAGGCCGGCCCTCAAGTAAAGCCGCCCTCGAGAAAGGCCTTAGGTAAATTCACACTAGAGTAACGCCTTAGGTGGGGGGTTGTCTTTAATAATATATGAAATCGCCAAAAGTCGATCGGTTGGATCAAATGACCGTATGGGATATGTGTAGAGTCTGTTGCGGTGGTGGGTTCACCTGAAGGTTGTTTTCAGATTTCCAAAAATAATCGGGGTCCTAGGTAAAAGCCAGTCAGGAGCACGGCCTCAGGTAAAGCTAACATGGAGCAAGGCCTCTGGTAAAAGCCATCCCGAAGCCTGCCTATAGGTAAAGTAACCCAGGAATCTGGCTGTAAGTGGGGGTGGTTATCGAATAATATATGAAATACTATGCTAAGCCAACATGCATGCTATCATACATAGGCGTATATACCATGTTAAGCCAACATATATGATAGCCCACATAATGTGTTAAACAAATATGCATGTAAGCCTACATACATACAATGCTAAGCCGATATACATGAATCCCTAAATGCGCCGACTATAAGGCCTACTATGTCGGTAAACCACTGGCCCAAGCCTTTATGATCTGAGCTATTTTCACCTCTTCTATCAGGTAGAGCCTCAGGCAGGCAACCGTATAATACGGGAAGTACTATAGGGTACATCTACCAATGCATAACCTATCAAGCCCACGTAGATGACGGTCAACAAATATTACAATATAATAAAAAAAGTCGCTCAACCTATATACATATAGTGTTAACCTATATAGGCTTATATACTATGTTAAGCCAGCATGCAATATACTCTAAATAGCCCTATATACACTGTTAAACCAATATGGAGGTTAACCTATATACACCCTGTATTAGGCCAATATCCCACATAGGCCTATATAATATGTTAAACAAGCATGCGTGATGGCTTATATAGTGTGTCTTAAACAAATATGCGTGTAAACCTACATAAATACTATGCTAAGCCAACATGCATGCTATCATACATAGGCGTATATACCATGTTAAGCCTACATACATGATAGCCCACATAATGTGTTAAACAAATATGCATGTAAATTTGCATACATACTATGCTAAGCCGACATATATGAATCCCTAAATGTGCCTACTATAAGGCCTACTATGTTGGTAAACCACTGGCCAAAGCCTATATGATCTGAGCCTGACACACATTTACACCTCGTCTATCATATAAAGCCTCAGGCAAGCAACCGTATAATATGGGGAGTACTATATGGTATAGCTAACAATGCATAACCTATCACGCCCACATAGATGACGGTAAACAAATATTACAATATAATTTAAAAAAAGTCACACAACCTACAGTGCTAAGCCAACATTCATGTTAACCTATATAGGCATATATACTATGTTAAGCCAGCATGCAATATACTCTAAATTGCCATATATACGCTGTTAAACAAATATGCGTGTAAACCTACGTAAATACTATGCTAAGCCAAAATGCTTGCTATCATACATAGGTGTATATACTATGTTAAGCCTACATACTGTGTTAAACAAACATGTGTGTAAGCTTGCATATATATTATACTAAGCCGACATGGGCCTACAAATTATAACACATTATATCCAATGCATAGTTTAGCTAATGGTTATCACACACTATCCTACAAATAGCCTGACTACAAGTTGCCCACATAATACCTGATACATAGCTTGGCTAATCATTAACACATAGAACCCGATGCATAGCCTGACGATGGGTTAACATATAGTATCCGATAAGTAGCTTGGCTATAGCCCAACACATAATCTCCAGTGCAATGCCAGGGTAATGTTCATCGTGTAGTACCCAATGTATAGCTAGGCTAATGGTTAACTAATGGTTAGTTTGACTATGGTTGATACATATTTTTCGATGAGAATTTTTGATACAATTTAACACAAAATATCCATTGCATAGCCTGACTAGTGATTAACACATCATATCCAATGCATAGCTTGGCTAATAATGTTCAACATATAGTATCCGATGCATAGCAGGGCTAATGGTTAACACATAGTATCTGATGCATAGCTAGGCTAGTGGTTAACGTATAGTATCTGATGCATAACTAGGCTAGTGGTCAACTAATAGTTAGCTTGACTATGGGTTAACCCATAATATCCGATGTGTATCTTGACTAGTGGTTAACACAAAATATCCGATGCATAGCTTGAGTATGTTTTAACAAATAGTATCCACTGCATAGCTTGACTATGGGTTATCACATATTATCCGCTGTGTAGCTTGACTAGTGGTTAACACATCCATTGCATAGGCTGGCTAATGACCAACATATATTATCCGATTCATAGCTAGGCTAGTGGTTAACTAATAGTTAGCTTGACTAGTGGTTAACACAAAATATCCGATGCATAGCTTGAGTATGTTTTAACAAATAGTATCCAATGCGTAGCTTGACTATGGGTTATCACATAGTATCCGATGAGAAGGTAAATACAAACTAACACATAGTATCCATTGCATAGTTAGGCTAATGGTTAACACATAGTAGCCGTTTTGTAGCTTTACTACAAGTTAACACAAAATATCCAATACATAGCTTAAGTATGGTTTGACAAACAGTATCCAAAGCATAGCTTGACTATGGGTTATCACAAAGTATCCGTTGAGTAGGTTGATTACAAACTAACACATAATATTCATTACATAGTTTGGCTAATGGTTATCACATAGTATCTGATACATAGCTAGGCTAATGGTTAACACATAGTAGCCGATGCAAAGCCTGACTAGGGGCAGCATAGATTCACTACAAGGTAACACATAATATCCGATGCGTAGCCTAGCTAATGGTTAACACATAGTATCTGATGCATAGCCTGACTAGAGCGTACACATAATATCCGATACATAGATTGACTATTGGTTATCATATAGTATCCGATGAGAGGCTTGAATACAAGTTAACACATAATATCCAATGCATGGCTTGGGTAATATATATAGTTAGCCTACATTTTGTGTTATGTATGTAAACCCACATATTATGCTAAGCCAGTTACCCGTCAGGTACTAGACACGGATCTATGGTAATGCAAGAGTAAGCCTAAGTGTAACCCACACCCTGACAACAGATACCTAGCTTCACCATAGCCTACATGACCTGACAACATACCTAGCCTGACCATAGGCTACATAGCTAGACAATAGTTACCTAACCCTGAACCAAATACATACCCTGACAACCGATACATAGCCTGACAACAGAGCTAGATAAAATTACCAACGTTTCAACTAAACAACATTACGCTAAGTTTAACCGACCAACATACACGAAGTTCAAACGAACAACATTTCCACCAAGTTCAAATAGGCTATGGCGGCTATGGCCAGATCAAATTATCAACTATAAGCTACGGCTGGTGAAGGGTATATCAACGATTCAACTAATCAACGTTGAAAAACTTACGCTAATCAACCAACAAACTTACACCTGGTTCAAATAGGTTATGGTGGGTGAAAGCACCGGCAAAAGCCTTTATGATCTGACCTTAGACAATATATAGATAGCTACCAACGCTTACCAAAATATCTATTTAGAAACTGTTATCCGCTGCCAAGGCCTTTACACATATTGTCTTCTATTCCAGGTATAGTGTATCAATTACAGCATACTAACTAAGGTACAGCTAGCTACCTTTGAGGTAGGCCCTAGGTAAAGCTACCAGGGAGTCATTCCTTATTTGAAGCAACCTCTTTGGAGCTAGACTTCAGGTAATGCTACCTTAGGGTCAGCCCTTAGGTAAAGCAACCCCGGAGCCAGGCCATAGGTAAAGCCAGCTTGGAGTGGTAAAAACAGCTATCAATGCATACCCAATCTCAATAGTACACATCCTGTACTAATCCATTATGTGTGTTACCACAACATACTGTGTTAAGCCAATAAGCGTGTAAACCTACATTCCTTCATTAGTCACCACACATGCATTAACCATTAGTCAGGCTACACATCGGATAATATTTGATAATCCATAGTCAGGCTCAGTATCGGCTACTATGTGCTAACCATTAGCGAGGCTATGCACCGGATATTATGTGTTGGGGCATACTCAAGCTACTTATCGGATACTATATGTTAACCCATCGTCAGGCTATGCATCGGGGTCTATGTGTTAATGATTAGCTAAGCTATGTATCAGGTATTATGTGGGCAACTTGTAGTCAGGCTATTTGTAGGATAGTGTGTGATAACCATTAGCTAAACTATGCATTGGATATAATGTGTTATAATTTGTAGGCCCATGTCGGCTTAGTATAATATATATGCAAGCTTACACACATGTTTGTTCAACACAGTATGTAGGCTTAACATAGTATATACACCTATGTATGATAGCGTGCATTTTGGCTTAGCATAGTATTTATGTAGGTTAACACGCATATTTGTTTAACAGCGTATATATGGCTATTTAGAGTATATTGCATGCTGGCTTAACATAGTATATATGCCTATATAGGTTAACATGAATGTTGGCTTAGCACTGTATGTATATAGGTTGTGTGACTTTTTTTTAAATTATATTGTAATATTTGTTTACCGTCATCTATGTGGGCGTGATAGGTTATGCATTGTTAGCTATACCATATAGTACTCCCCATATTATACGGTTGCTTGCCTGAGGCTTTATATGACAGACGAGGTGTAAATGTGTGTCAGGCTCAGATCATATAGGCTTTGGCCAGTGGTTTACCAACATAGTAGGCCTTATAGTAGGCACATTTAGGGATTCATGTATGTTGGCTTAGCATAGTATGTATGCAGATTTACATGCATATTTGTTTAACACATTATGTGGGGTATCATGTATGTAGGCTTAACATGGTATATACGCCTATGTATGATAGCATGCATGTTGGCTTAGCATAGTATTTATGTAGGTACACGCAAATTTTGTTTAACACAGTATGTAGGCTTAGCGTAGTATTTATGTAGGTTTACACGCATATTTGTTTAAGACACACTATATAAGCGATCACGCATGCTTGTTTAACATATTATATAGGCCTATGTGGGATATTGGCCTAATACAGGGTGTATATAAGTTGACCTCCATATTAGTTTAACAGTGTATATAGGGCTATTTAGAGTATATTGCATGCTGGCTTAACATAGTATATATGGCTATATAGGTTAACATGAATGTTGGCTTAGCACTGTATGTATATAGGTTGTGTGACTTTTTTTTAAATTATATTGTAATATTTGTTTACCGTCATCTATGTGGGCTTGATAGGTTATGCATTGGTAGATGTACCCTATAGTACTTCCCGTATTATACGGTTGCCTGCCTGAGGCTCTACCTGATAGAAGAGGTGAAAATAGCTCAGATCATAAAGGCTTGGGCCAATAGTTTACCGACATAGTAGGCCTTATAGTCGGCGCATTTAGGGATTCATGTATGTCGGCTTAGCATTGTATGTATGTAGGCTTACATGCATATTTGTTTAACACATTATGTGGGCTATCATATATATTGGCTTAACATGGTATATAGGCCTTTACGTCTTACTGCGACTGTGTTGCGTAGGCCTACCGGGCCCCTGCAATGTGATTGGTCGATTCCCCGCATAGAATGTTGACTATTTGAACTCAGTGTATAATTGTTGGTCGGTTAAAATTAGCGTTTAGTTGGAACGTTGGTCGTTTGATCTAACCGATAATTTTTTTGGCAATTTCATATATTATTCGATAACCGCCCCCACTTACAGCCAGATTCCTGGGTTACTTTACCTATAGGCAGGCTTCGGGATGGCTTTTACCAGAGGCCTTGTTCCATGTTAGTTTTACCTGAGGCCGTGCTCCTGGCTGGCTTTTACATAGGACCCCGATTATTTTTGGCAATCTGAAAACAACCTTCAGGTGAACCCACCCCCGCAACAGTCCATAGTGGACTCTACACATATCCCATACGGTCATTTGATCCAACCGATCGATTTTTGGCAATTTCATATATTATTAAAGACAACCCCCCACCTAAGGCCTTACTCTAGTGTGAATTTACCTAAGGCCTTTCTCGAGGGCGGCTTTACTTGAGGGCCGGCCTCGGGATGGCTGAGGTTATGTTCCGTATAGACTATACCTACGTCCTGGGTGGCTTTACCTCGAGCACGACTCCGGGGTGACTTTACCGAAGGTCTGACACCTGGGTGGCTTTACCTAAGGTCTGCCTCAGTGGTAGCTTTACATAAGGCCTGGCTCCTAGGTGGCTTTACCTCGAGCACAACTCCATGGACCGATCATTTTTGGTAATCTGAAAACTACCCTCAGGTGAACCCACCCCCATAGCTTGCCAAAGTGTACTTTATACATATCCCGTACGGTCATTTGATCCAACCGATCAATTTTTGGCAATTTCATATTTTATTTAAAAACTACCCCCGGTGAAACCACCCCCAACCATAGAGATAATGCACTCT
Organism: Prosapia bicincta; assembly: GCA_036971475.1. NCBI lineage: Eukaryota > Metazoa > Arthropoda > Insecta > Hemiptera > Cercopidae > Prosapia > Prosapia bicincta. The sequence goes on along the minus strand of JBAIZL010000002.1, from coordinate 118,006,543 downwards.
AGACTCACCCTATCAATCAACACACATTTTTCCAAAATTTTTTCGAAAACTACCCCTCACCCCGAATCCACCCCCGGAGCTACCCCCGGGGAAGTCCTGAACGTAACTGAGGACACCCTTTCACCTAGGGGTAGGTTAGGTTAGATGCAATTTACATACCTTAGATTAGTGAGTTAGAATATATTTTTTTCCAAATCTACCCCCTATCCCTCTAAACGTAGTCAAAGCCACCCCAAAGTCTAGGATCAAGGCCGCACCGAGTTCCTTCATCATCCAAAACTACCCCTATACTCACCGGCGACGTACAGGCCAGTTAGGGATAGTTTGTCCCAAAGTGGCCTCATTAACTACTTACGTGATGTGTGGATGTATGATTTGTGGATAACTGAGACTCAGTCCAGCGTTTGCTATGGGTGCAGTCTGATCTAAGTTGGTACATGACGAGGAGATGTAAGACTTCATCGTCATCGAGACCATGGGAGATACACTAATTCGCTTGCTGAGGTCGTCGCCTAGATGATATAATTTTCAAAACCCAATTAAAGTAAAATGGCATTGTAAGTAGTTTTCAGAAATAAAAACCTTTTATAATTATATTTATTTAGTGTTTTTACAACACACCCGTCAAATCAAAGAGTCTATTCTGCCCCACCCTGTATGTTCCGTGGCACGTAAAATGCGTACAGGGAAATATGCGTACATGAGTAAACAATAGGGTAAGTCGTAAACGTAACAAGCGAAAAAAGCGTACAAACCAAACTCCAGTTGTCAAACCAGGTTATCTACCACTAAACAATTTTTATAATAACTTTCAAGGTTTTGCATTTACCCAGTCAAAAAAGGGTTTCCACTTTGTCAGTGGTCACTTTGCGGTATGCAAATTATCAGTTCAAATTTGAACTGATAAGTTCGATAAGGTGGTAAATTAGATTTAATCGAAAGAGACTTATCAAAAGAGGCTGAAACTTCGACTCTGAAACACATGACACTGGACTTACACTTAGAAGGAAAGAGAAGAAAAAGATAGTATATATAAAGTCGAACGAAAGAATTAAACAAAACAAAACAAAAAAAAAACAGTAAAAAATACTTCGAAACTACAAACTAATGTTTGTTTAAGGTCTCTTTCCTACACCCAAAAAAAGAAATAAATTAGACTAGACCCAAAAAATCAGATTGTAAGGTCAAATAAAGCTGTAATATAGATTAAAATTTTTAAAATTCTGTAAAAATATAAAAACTAGAAAAACCCCTAACGAGGCTACAAAGTGATTTTAAATACACCAAAATGATCGCTCAACATATCTATACCATTTTGCCAGTCCAAAACCTGGAAAAGTGTGATGGCAATCATGTATAATAGATAAAGTTTTAAAGGATCTCCAGTCTCGAGGAACTAAGCAGCATCTATGTTTAGCTCAGAGGTAAACTCAATTATGTAGCTCAATGATTTAAAAAAAACGTGTTCGTCTAAGTTATGTCAAAATGTACTGACGTCATAGCTTACCCTCGTCATCTGTCAAAACGTGATCTCCTGTACGCATCTTTCGCAATATTCTTGATGTACGCATATTTCGTTGTACGCATCTTTCGGATAATAGAATGTTCACAACCCTCTCTTGTCATAATAAAAGTATAACAAAATATTTCTAAAGCTTAACATTTGGGGAATCCAGTGTTTGACCAAGAACAGTCAAATATTTGAGGTAGACTTGCACTGGACTTGAATCTCAGAGAGAGAGAGAGAGAGAGAGAGAGAGAGAGAGAGAGAGAGAGTCTGTTTTTAGTACTAGTAATGGAAAAGATATAGATACAGTGTGCCTAATTATAAAGGAACCTCATAAATCGGAATGTATATTGAATATAGATCACGCCACATAAACTGTCGCTCGGCCTGTTTTAACTGTTTATAACTGTTAAATATAAAGTTTTTAAACCCATTTTTTATGCTGTCGTACACAAAATTTCACAAACCCTAAAATTCATGTCTGTTAAAACTACCTTCAATATGCAAAAGAACTGTAAATAGTGTGTAGACATTTTAGCAATAATTGAATCGTTTATTTTTGAAGAGATCTTGTCCACTTTTTACAATTTTTCAGGAGAAACAAAAAACTTATTTCAGATCTTATACAATTATCATGTGTCATAAAAATTGTACTTAAAAGGGACATCAATATACACATTGTACACAAATTTCAAGTATCTACGTTTGATAAGTGCTTAGCTAAACAAACGTTTGGTTGCTAGACATGCTCTCTTTTGAAAATAAATAGGGGTAATGTTAGAAAAGAAATATTATAAACTGTTAAAAACCTATATTTAACCTTAAAAATGTACAAATACATTTCTCAAAGTAGGAAAAAGTCCAACTTTCAAGCAACTACGTTTGATATGTGCTTAGCTAATAAAGATTTTGTTTGCTGGATATGTGCCCTACAAAAATAAATAGGGGCAGTGCTAGAAAAAATATTTGAAATGTCATGTTCATCATTCCCTTCGCAAATAAACGAGGTATTGAAATTCTCGTACCAGGCTATTGAGTAGAGGCATTCATATGTCCTTTCTACAATATATGAGTCAACTTTAGAAGTACACTTTTCCACAGAAATCTAATAAAATAAAATGTTGCTTGTTGTAATCATCTTGAATTCACTGATTAAACTATAATTCCAAGATATTTAACTAAGTGAATAAAAGAGTAGAGGCTTTGCTTCGTAAAATGAACGATTGTTTCGAAACACGTCAGTAAGTAGGCCCTTACGTATTCATTTAGTTAAGTATCTTTTAATTAGAGATTAATAAAATAAAATGGTTATTATAATGGACATGAGCCATTTTATTAGTAAACGACTCAATTATAATGCTAGCTTGACACATGCTTTCTAAACAAATATCACTCGCTACTCCAGTAAATTACTAGCATGAATTAACTCACCAATTACGAGTAATTAACTTTTTTGTATAATCTCCAAATTTTCCTATTTCCACTTTTCATTAATTGCTTCTGAAATGCCCAGCTTTGCTACAGATAGATATCTGCAGTTTCCTAAATTATTAGGCAATAATTTACGTCATCATCCTATCTACGAGTTACATTCCTTTACCGTTTAAAATCATATTCATTCCGAATTCTTCTAGACTACTTCTCAAAACTCGAGCCTGTGTTAAATCCCATCCTGTATACTTTATGCTAACAATAAATAAGGTGAATTTTACTCTTTTAAAGGAAAATCTTCAAATCTATTTCAAGTGTTTTGAATAGACTCAAAGAATTCTGACCTTATAACACGTATTTCAGGTTAGGGCTTTACCACAGTGCAATTTGTTATTTTGTAAAACTAAGAAGAAATTTAATTTGTTGCAATTCAACTATAAAATTATTTCTCCTGATCGGTCTCTACAATTTGTTAAGAAAATTTCTTTTCAAACAAGTGCAGACAAATTTATATTAAAAAAATGTGCTAATAAAGTATAGCCAATATGTTATATGCTAATATAATCAGTATAGCCTATATGTTATATGCTAATACAGTCAGTATAGCCTATATGTTATATGCTAATATAATCAGTATAGCCTATATGTTATATGCTAATATAGTCAGTATAGCCTATATGTTATATGCTAATATAATCAGTATAGCCTATATGTTATAAGCTAATATAATCAGTATAGCCTATATGTTATATGCTAATATAATCAGTATAGCCTATATGTTATATGCTAATATAATCAGTATAGCCTATATGTTATATGCTAATATAGTCAGTATAGCCTATATGTTATATGCTAATATAGTCAGTATAGCCTATATGTTATATGCTAATATAGTCAGTATAGCCTATATGTTATATGCTAATATAGTCAGTATAGCCTATATGTTATATGCTAATATAATCAGTATAGCCTATATGTTATATGCTAATATAGTCAGTATAGCCTATATGTTATATGCTAATATAGTCAGTATAGCCTATATGTTATATGCTAATATAGTCAGTATAGCCTATATGTTATATGCTAATATAGTCAGTATAACCTATATGTTATATGCTAATATAATCAGTATAGCCTATATGTTATATGCTAATATAGTCAGTATAGCCTATATGTTATAATAAGAGAGGGATTTCAAACACTTTATAAATATTCAAATTTCTGGCTTAGGAATATCCCATATGTTCATTGCAGAATTATTGTAGAACACAATTTTAAACTTTGGAAACAATATTTTTATTGGTGCGTGTATTTTTATATTAGTATGTGTGTTTGCAACTCTGATTTATCTACAGGAAAGTATTACAATTTTCATATTTCCTAATCTCAAATAATTATCATTTTAATTTCAAATGATAACAGACAAGTAGGGTATGAAATTCTAGTCTAGAAATCTAGGAAGAGAAATAAGAATATTATCAGAGAAATCTTTATGAAAATAGAAGGCATTAAATATAATAGAAGGAAAATAGAAGGAAAACAAATAAAATTAGGCAAATAAAAATAGGCAAAAAAACACGCACTGTAGTGAAATTATCAGAGAAATAAAGACAGGCATAAACACACAAATGGGTAAATAGTAGCAAATACAATAGTAAAATAGTTAGATAAAAAGAAGTAGGGAAATGATAGGCCTACAGACAAATATAGAAATAATGATATAAAGTAGATAAATACGTAATAAGGAAATATTTAGACCAATTCTACTATTAAATAAAGTGAGTACTTTTTTTTGTAATAATTTCCGCTGAGGATGATTAGTTTGTAATCGAAATGTACATAGTGATTTAAATAAAAAGTTTTTCTGTTTAAGGTATTTTATTTATTTAAAATAAAATAATACGTCACAGTTGCTTCAAGTTGTCTTTTTCTGATATTTAAAAATTTTTAAATGAAAACTTTACATTTAACGAACTGAAAGTAAATTAGGTAATTACACGCTAAAAACAATTCAAACATTGTTGAGAATTGGTAGCGAATCATTAAATATCTTTAATCCAGTTTGATTTAAATCTATTTGAAAGTGGTCTACACTCCAAAATGTCAGTCACAACCCTAAGCACGAGCCGGATAAGAAATAAAAAACCGATTTACCGATTAAGCAAACATTTACTACCGGCGGTCGCCTATTATGAACGCTCCAACTGTTGACAATAAGTTAGGAGCGCAGTCTTGCGTGAAATAGTACCATTCAGTTCCGCTTCATTTGCTGTGGTTAGTTCGAGGTACTGCTACTAGAAAGCGTTGTTGAATCTTCCCACAATGTTAACCCCTCGGTTTGTTTTGTGATGTCATGTATGTAATTTGATTTATTATAGCTTAGTTTTATTTTGGTTTATACCGTCTAGTGATTTATATATTCTGATTGATACTGAAATGAAATATATATATTTTTTAAATATATTTTGCGTACTAGGCTTACTAAGAGTTAAAGCAAATATTTAGACCAATTCAAGGAGAAATATATTTTTTGTAAAATAACTTTTACTATAATTATGGTGAAGGATTACACGCTAGTTAGTATTTGTAAGCGTGTCACAAATTATTTAGTTTAATAACAAATTCAAAAAGTTAATTTAATTCTTGAATTTTATAGTCCATTACGTTCGGTGAATCTTATTAATCACTTTTATTAGTTTAAATTAGCACTAGTTGTCTGGAACTAATGGGAAACTATTTTTGTTCCTAAATGTAAATACATTTAATAATAATAATAATTCTTTTTACTGCCGTTGACATTTTTTATGAGAGGCAGGGCGTGGACCTTGCATAATGTTAAAAGGCCATTCGAGAAAGGTTATGGGGCCAGAACTGCTTTTCAACAGCCTATTTTTACACACAATATCAAGAGCACAATGGTACAATATATTACAATGAAAATATTGGAAAGAACACCAATACCACAAAAATAATCAAAGATAACAAATAAAACAAGCTACTTCAGATTAAACCCTTATGTACATTTCAGACACTTCATGTCATCATCATCAGAGGGTCTAATTACAAAATTACAATCTAGCAAACAAGAAGTTACAAACTAGAGTGATCTCATCATCTAGTGATCATCACTCTAGTTCGTAACTTCTTGTTTGCTAGATTGTAGTTTTGTAATTAGACCCTCTGATGATGATCACATGGTCATCGAAATGTACATAAGGGTTTAATCTTAAGTAGCCTATTTTTACTTTATTGTTGACCCTAATTTACTCATTTCCCCAGAACAAGAAAATATAGAAATGTCAAGCTGCTACCGGAAACACGGCGTTTAATTGAATACGGAACCTTAGTTTACCAGCCACTTATTTTAACACTAGGCCACTTAAGTATACTTATTCATATTTCATGGGGTAAATATTTTTTAATTAAATAATTCTAAGAAATATCAATTGATCAAACGCCTTTTAGTCTTGGGGTCTCGACTAAGGTTGTGCATCGAAAAGAACATATCAATATTCGACATTATCAATTAAACAACCAGTGTATATCGATATCTCTGTATCAATGTTAAGATTAAACGATATATCGGTACAAAATAATAAATAACGATTTTTCGGTTCAATTCACATTTAATATAAAGGGAAATGTAATGTTACTAAGCAAATTGTTACTAAATGACAGTCAATTTTTTTATTTGTGTAAAAAATACATTTTAAGAAACTAAAAATTAAAATTTACATTTAGAAATATATACATTTTTTTGTCTCCATTACAAAATGCAATTTTTTTACCTGAAATTCTCTTCCCAGAGAGCCCAAGAATATCAGCAATTTGTATAATTAGGTTTTAGTCTGCTCCATCCTGACGATAAAACCTCGCCAGTTGTCGAGAAAAATCTCTCTGCTGGATCGAATTTCCAACAACTCACAGATATTATCTAGCCAATTGGTGTAAGGATGAGTTTGGCGATGAAATATCATTGAAATAGATTGTCTCTTAGGCGACTGTAAGGTCTGATTAGCTACCGTTGCCCCCCTTAACTCTTTCACTTAGACTCATTTCAAACAATCTCGAAAGTTTATGCCCCCCCCCCGTGACTTCTATCTTACATAAGCCTACTTAGTATGAAAGTATGACACTTGGAACATGCTCTTGCTCTGCTTAAATTATTTTATTTTCAACATATTTTGTAAGAATAACATATGTTAATAACCGGCACGTAACTCTTTATTAAAATATTTATGTTGCCAATTTCATTTGAATTTGCGTTTATTATATTTGTAGAAATCAGGGTTTAATAATAAAAATTCCGAAAATAAACCGTTTTTTGTGGTGTGATATTTAAATCGTTTTAAGTTCAAGATGTAGCCAAAAATAATTTTTAGTTTCTTTATATTTCGAGCGTAAATATATCACCTCGAAATATCGATGTTTCCGATACTGCCTCATCTTTTCATTGTATAAACCTCCTTGATGCCAGAGAGCTCACGGAAAGGGCCACATCCATTTCGTGGACATTGAACCTGAGGTTGATTGACATTTACCAGATTTTAATTGTGAGACGAAACAATGACTGTCCGAAGTGATCATATAAATACTACAAAGATTGTAACCACAGATGTACAATGTCAACAAATAAAGTATAAATTCAAACAAAGGTTGTCCAACTTTGAATTGGCAGTGTGACATCACGCGCTGGCCACGTGACTGGACACGTGCTGGCGATTCGACACGAGGCCGCTTGTAGCGCTGTTCTACAAGAGAGCTAACAACATGTGCAAATATTGCACTGGTCGCATCGTACCCGATCAGTAGGAAATCTTTTGATGTAATTAGAGGGCTAGACTATACAAAAAGGGGGGCTGAAAGTGTCAAAAAATCGATTCAAATGGAATGTTTTTGTATCAAAAATGCCATAGTGACAGTTTGTGTAAAATGCCTCAATATTTTCATCATCAATCTTTTGAAGCTTCCAGTTGGAATTTACTAGCCAATGAACTTTATTAGGTTTGAATTACTTTTTACTTGAATAAAATATATTTTGGGGCGTTGCAACTGATTTATGTAGGACTTAATATATATATATATATATATATATATATATATATATATATATATATATATATATATATATATATATATATATGCTGATACGTATTCCTTCACGGATGGAAAAATATGATGAATTGTTACTATCTGGAGTACATCCGTTCATTCTGCAGTCCATAAATTGGCAGTTCCGACGTTTCGTTAGAATCTCATCCAGCATTGACGAGGTGAACCCAACAACAGTAGAAGAGCGAGTCTTTTGGGGCTACTATTTACTAAATTGTTCCCTAAAAAATCAACATTTTTAAAAACAAATGTTATTTAACTCCATTCCAGCGCTTAAAATTTAGATACAAAGTTGGAAAAATGATTGGATAAATTTGTTCTTAAATGCAATATATTTTAAACTCAAAGAACAGTCAATGATAATTAAATTTACGTAGATGTATGAGGTGATGTTCTTTAGCAAGTAATGTTCGTGGCTTGCGAAAAACAATGTCTCAATCGCAAACTTAAAAATCAAACGAAAAAACATTTACTACACTATTTTCTATTTATAGTGTGTAATCAACTTCCATAGTCTATAGGCATGCACAAACCAACTCCGGATAATTAAATTTTTTTTCAATAAATTAATTAATTCTTTAAACAATGTCAATTCAAAAGCTTTAAACTACTCTTTAAATCCTAAAGGTTTATTGTTCTGAATGATATCACTTGGAAATAAACACTAATTACTGGTATTCACAGACGCGTTTCGCACTTGATCAGTGCTTTGTTCAATGTCATGAATCTCGGACAAGACTGTTGCTCAGGTGTGTTGTATTATTGTTGTGTTTTGGGTTCTGTGGCGTGTCATTGTTCATGGGGTAATTGTTAATTATCTGTTCAAATATAGTTTTAGATTGTGAGTGTATTTTGTCGTTTATAATAAACTGTAGAAGGTTTTTGTAGTGCTTAACAGACTCACAATAATACAACACACCTGAGCAACAGTCTTGTCCGTGACTAACAGCATGGAACAGTGCACTGATCTAGTGCGAATGACGTCTGCTGAAAAGTATCAGCATCACAGTAGTGGTTTTTTTTTTATCAGGCGATGTCAATAAGAACAATTTATAAAAAAACCTCAGACGTACAACACGAAAACTGCAAAACTTTTAGCAAAAATGATTTTCAGTTATTTTTAAAAGAGATACAGTAATTAATTATGCGTTGATCCGCTGAGCATCGCTTTAATACTGTATTCAAGTTTTACTTACGTAAATTTAATTCTCTGAGTATTCTTTGAATTTAAAATATAGGAATTAAATATATTGGAATTAAGAACAAATTCCTCCTCTAGTTTCTCCAACTTGTATCTAAATTTTAAGTGCTGGAATAGAGTTGAACGACATTTTTTTAATGTTAACTTTAGGAAATAAATTAGAAAACAGTTGCCTCGAAATGTCAATCCCCAAGCACCATCACCCTGCAGAAGGATTTTGTGGCTGTACTACTGCTTCTTGCTCGTATATTCGACATTACTCTTCCTGTATTACCGTGCATCCTGTACAAACAATGTGGCACTATTCTATTCCTAGATATTTTAAAATTTTATTTTAAAAAATATCTTCTTTCGTTCTAAAAATAAATCTCCATTAAGTTTGTAGAGGAGGTTAGCCCTACTACAGAAAACTATTTGTTTACGTATGAATATATATGTATTAAATTGTATAAATAAGAAAATATACTTCATTTTGTTCATAAATTTATATTCGAATAAATTTCAAGCTTATATCTTATTAAAACTGTTAATAATTTAAACTGTAGTATTTTTAAAACTGTAAATAATTATTGTTAGATAAAAGTTGGTTAAATAATTAAGTTATGTTTAACTGTTTTAAAAGAAATTTTTTTAAAGTAGAAAAATTACATTTTATTATATGTTTTAATTAGCTTTCTTTCTCGTTGGACCAAATTTAATGTTGTGATTATCTCCTCATTAGAATCCTAGAATTCCTTTTATACATAAATAATAAGAAGCATTATTTTGTTATTAACGTCTGACGATATTAAAATTATGTTACCACCCATAATTTCAGTTCTAATACGTTTTGTATGGTGATAGAATATGGACACATTTACTTTGTTTGCAATAGGAAGATTCTGTGGATCAAAGTTTTCTTTTTTCCATAAATTTTGTCCGTATTTTGAATATTTATAATTTTTAATTCATTGAAAATCTACATTATATTTTAAAATATTACAAAAATATTTTATCTTATGTTTAGAACAGTATTTGTTTGGAAATTGGTGCAAATAATAATATATTTATAATTACTGTGAGTTTTTGTACACTATATATAAAAAAAGAATTCCTTACTGTCTGACTGCTAAACGTAGAGTCAAAACTAATTGTGATACAGACTTGAAACTTAGAGGAAACCTTTTTTATACTACGTAGGCGGAAAGGATTTAGTATAACTTTAATTTTAAGGGGTAGAAATCGCCAAAAGCCGGGTAAAGATCTGTCATAAGAAATACACAGAGTTCACAATCTGTCTGTTTGTATAAAGAAACTGCTCATCGATCAACATGAAACTTTGGAAAGTTATTGAACATATTGCTGGAAAAGTTCTAGCATATTTGTAGCCCGATTGGGAGTGACTAAGTTGACATTTTACAAAAAGAAGGCGACCGCCGACTTTTTTGACCGAACATTCAGTAACTTAAATTAAATTAAAATAATTATAATAGATGCAGCTAATAATCAATAGATGGCGGTAATCATGCTATGACGTAACAGCTGGTATTTAAGTTAAGTGGATATGAGATTTCACAAAAAAAATTTATGTGTTTTGGTTAGTTTGCATAACAGCTGTTCTAACCGATAGGTTTTACTACTGTATTTACTGTGCATTATTAAGTCAAATACTATTAAACTGAAAACTACTTCAATCTATAAGTTAATAAATGTATTAATTTACAAAATTTATCTTACGAAATTATTTTAAAATAATAAATATGGATTCTATATTATTTGTGTTTTAACGTATTATTTGAATGTAATAGATATAGAACTAGACTAAATTGTTTTGGTTTGAGAATCATAGAAATTAGGCTATTATTTACGCTTGCGTTCTAGAAACTGTTTTAAATATACTATTACTTCATACATATAAAGAGGTGGATATAGTTGTTTTTCATTAACCATAAGCACATGGTTAAGTATGATTTAAAACAAATTAAATACTGTTATACATTACAAAAACACATTATACTTTGCCAATTTTTTTTACTTATAATTTTGTTTGAATTGAGTATTTATACGTGTAACAGGACATCGTCTGTCAGGTCAGCTATTATGTTCAAAAATACTAAATTGAGTTTAGTTAAAGTTAACATGACATTCATTGCCTGATAAGCAAAACTCATAGAGCCGGAATTGATTTGGTATTTTTATCTATTTTTTTAATAAAAGAGATAAGTGCTTAAATAAACATTTCTATAATATTACATTCATTTAAAACTCATTGTCTCATATTTGGACCTTTTTTCAGATGGATCAATTTCATTTCAAATATTAAAAAATAATAGACTAATAATTAAATTTCATAGGAGAATGATATCTCATTTGAAGACTTTTTTCAACAGATTTGATAAATGAATTTTTTAAATAAACTATTATGACTTTGCAGGAATTTATATTTTTTTAAATTCAAACCAGAAGAATCTTTGAATGTGTAAATTTTATTTCTGATATTGTAAACATTATACGTCTTATTATTTAATAATTCTTCGAATGCAATCTAAGAATCAATATTATCAGACATTACGTCATTAGGTACGAGAATTTATACAGAGAAAATATGGTTAAATTACTGTACTATGTTCCTGTGTGATAAAATCAACGAATTTCACCATCTGCCTCCGTGGCGCAATTGGCTAGCGCGTTCGGCTGTTAACCGAAAGGTTGGTGGTTCGAGCCCACCCGGGGGCGAAGTTATTTTGCAACGGTAGGATTCTCTAAATAGCCAAATATTTTATTTGACTTTAATGGTGGAAAATATTTTTTGAGTTCTGTAGTACAATTTTTATTTTGAAAAATGAATTTTTCATATTTGTTACATTAAAAAAAAATTGTAATTGCTACACTGTCATCATCGGGTTCCGCAGTTTGTTCTTCCATTTCTTATTGCCACTTTCTTCCCATAACTTCAAATTTTTGCTCCTACATTTTAAAAACATTTTCAACGGTTGATTTTGAAATAACATAGGCCTAATATTTGAGAATTTTAAGTTCGCAAGCTCGTTTATCGAATAAAATTGTCAATTTTTTTTATTTTTACTTATTAGTTACATTATTTTCGATTACATACTATTACTAACTCATGCTCTCGTCAAAGAGCAAATTGGGGCTTTTTGTCCACATCCCCCCCCCCTGGAACGAGACAATACTCCAGCCAGACACTATGGTTTTGACCATTTTTTTGCAAAACTACTCGGGACCAGTAGATCCTTCCCAGCGGCATGGTTTTCCTTACCTACGATTGGTTCGGTTCATGTGGTACAATCTAACCTTTATACACTCATACTAGGGTTTGGTCCTGGGCGGGAAAAAATAGTAGCCTAGCACTGAGGAAGACGACATCGTAGCCGAAACTAGTCTGATTGCTTTATGATTTAGTGTGTTTGTTTTTATTTAACTAATGTGTGGTGAGATTTAGAGTTGGCTATTTTAGTTTTTACCGTTACCAATCTATTTTCTCAACTGCACTATAAAAGAAGGTCAGGCTAGGTTACCAAGAAACTTCAGAAATGGCCAATATAGACGGATTAAATGAAGCATAGTAAAGGGGTTCAAAATTATGCCAAGTATCAAGCTAGAAGGCTAAGCTATGTGAAAATTAATAAGAATGTGCCGGTTCTATTAAAATCAGGTGAACAGACATGTTTCCAACTTACCGACTTGGTCAAGTTTATAGAGAGGCACCAACTACATAGATTTTACTGTAATTAAAAAGAGATAAAAATTGAACTAAGAGCAGAAAAGTGTAAACCGAATCATTTAGGAACAAAATTATTACTTACTAGTAACATGTATTATTAGATAGCAGAAAATGTTTAAAACATTAGATATCACAAGTAAATTCAACCCATGACACGTGTATATACTATATTACTATTTTAAACTATAAAAAATAGAATAACCAAAAAAAATATTTTAAACTCACAAAAATTAGGGCTTCAATAATGGTTCTCACGTAAAAATGGCTTAACACAATACGTATTGGATAAAAAGTTATATTTCTAAACACTTTTAAATATTTATAAACTTGCCTATAGTAGCGCTTACTTATGTTTGTTGAGGATGGCCGTTTCCGGAGATAGGCAGTTTATAACATTTAAAAGTGTTTAGTGATAGCTAGTACCTCACGTAAAGATGGAATCAACAAATGGAAATTATATTTCTTAAAAGGTTTACTTTTACTTTGATATTTTAAAGAACTTCGATTGGAAAATTAACCCATTACGGTAAATGTAAGCCGGAGATTAAGATGAAAGTTTGTTTTAAGGTCTCTGGAATTAAAAAAATATTTGTTCAAATTTATATGCACAAATATATACTAATATGACGATAGTTTTCATGTCTAAATGATGGTAACTTTGGAACGTATTATTTCGATCTAATTTGATAAGTAGGTGTAATTTGTTACTTGTGGGAATATGTTTCTTAACAGGAAGAATAGGTCAATCAGAAGTTGACTTTTCATGTATTTCTTGTATAGTTTCATGTATTTTATGGTTATGCTGATTTGTGAGTTAAGGTCTTTTATAAGAAAACAAGAGCCCACGCTGCGGAAGTTTATAGTTGGTAGTAGGCCCTATATTATGCACATATATACTAATATAAGTAGTATTTATTGTTAATTGAGTCAATGAAATTAGAAATGAGTAGTTTAAAAATTTCATTTATCAAATCTGTTGACAAAAATCTCCAAATGAAATATCATTTTACTAATCATCTTCCTATTAAATCTAATTATTTTTTTTTAATATTTGAAATACATATTGATCAATTTGAAAAAGGCCCAAATGTGAGACAATGCGTTTTAAATTAATGTAATATTATAGAAATTATTATTTAGCACTTATCACTTTTATTAAAAAAATAGATAAAAATACCTACTAAACTATTTGAATATTTTATTTTTAATTTTCACTGATACTTTCATTATCTCAAAACCTATTTATTCAAAACATGATGTTTCTTCCATCTGGAGCAAGAATCACTAAACTACTGGAAGAGCTACACTAGAACATGCAACATAAAGTTATCCATGTGAGAAACAGTTATCTCTCAAATCAATTCCAGCTACTTTTAAAGACTGTCTTTGGGCCAAAACTGAATCTTTGGGCCTAACCTTGGCCCACACCTATGTGTGGTGCAGGGTCCGAGAAATCTATTTAACAGATCGGTTCTTGAATACATTTACAACCCACGTTCGATGAATATATTTTCCCAAATGTCCAGTAGATAAAATAAACGTTTAATTTTAGTTTACAGAATAAGATTAATTTATACTCATACTTTATGAAATATGTGGATGTATTACTCATTATAAAATGCAATAGATTAAAATAACAATACTTTAAGAGTCCTGTTATAATAAATTACATCGCGTCGTCAGGAAGTCATCTCTGTCAAGAAAATGGCTCAATATTAAGCTGCCACCTAAATATCCACCTAAAGAGGAATATCTAAAGTTTATTTTTTTTATTCTTTATTCATTAAATGCCATTATCACCAACTGCAGGAAATTTACACCACGGCAGATGAATAACCGTTTAGAATATGTATATATTCAAAATATATTTTTAAGAGAAATACATGTTGAAATAGATAATTACAAAAGATAATATTTGGGTACACATTTTTAAAGTCTGTTCAAAAAGTATAGCAACTTTTGTGTTTTTCAAAAACTATTTATTTATTCATGAATATCTATTTTGTCCCCTTCAAAGGAATCCCCATTAGATACTATACAGTTGTGCCAACGTTTTTTAAAATCCTTGAAGCACATCAAACAATCTTTTTTTGTGATCTTGTTTACCTCGATGCAGACTTTATCTCGTCAGTCGTAGCATAGTGTCATCTTTTCATGGGCCTCTTCAGTTTCAGGAACAAGAAAAAACATCACAGGGGGCCAGATTTGGGGAATACGGTGCCTGCGGCATCATTAGTGTGTTGTTTTTAGCCAAACATTCGCGCATAAGCAATGATGTGTGAGCAGGGCTGTTGTCATGGTGCAAAAGCCAATTTTTCTTTTTAACAAATCTGGATGTTTCTAGGGGATTGCTTCGTGCTAATTGCGCAAAACTTGCAGGTAATATTCCTTATTTAACGTTCTACCTAGTGGAAAATTTTCAAGATGCACCACGTCCCTCCAGTCGAAGAAAACAAAACTTTCACATTCGACCGAAATTGGCGCGTTTTTCTATCTTGGCTCGTGCTGCAGCTTTCATTGAGATGATTGAGCTTTAGTTTCCCCGTCTTAACCATAACCTATGGTTCGTCACCAGTTATGACCCTATGTGTTGTCGCGGACAGAGTCTAAAACATCATTAGCAAAGTAAATGCGTTGCTGTCTTTGGGCAAAATTAAACAATTTTGGTACGAATTTCGCGGCGACCCGTGTCAAGTATATCAAAATGTGACAGACAGAGAGAGAGAGAGAGAGAGAGAGAGAGAGAAAGAGAGAGACAGAGAGAGAGAGAGAGAGAGAGATTGCATGATGAATTGCCCTCAGTTCCTACTAGTACTTTGTTTTGTTTTATAAAAACTTGTTATCAATTCGCCGTGAATAGCCAAAATAAATTTAAGATTATCAGTAATGGTACATAAAATTAAATATTAAAAAAATAATTGTTATTCATTTTAAATTGTATTGACTGTATGAAATGATATTTTTGAAAACAAACCATAATTTAAAGAAAAAAGTTATATGTATACTCGTAAACACATTGTTGAAAGCCTCAACTAAAACTTAGCATATTGTAAAAGGAACGTTTATATGCAAGACATATATGGTTTATAAGGGAAAATGAAAACTAAAGAACTGATGTGTGTTAAAAATGTAAGCAATAAATGAATAAAAACCTATTAAGTTTAAGTGTGAAAATTTAAAACTCTATTATTTAAAAAAATACGTTTATCTAGTAATATTTGCTTCAACATTGAAAACAATTATTTGGTATATTTAACGTATAAAATGGAGCAATACACAAAACCGAAAGGTGTTGAATAATGCTCCAGACCAGCACGACAGATATTCTCAGACTTGTGTAGCCTATACAGTCGGCGATAAAACTCGCTCGAAAATATCACAGTTTATATTTAACCGTCCCACCCACTAAAACGTCCTGCCTTGCAGAAACCTCTCCTCAAATCCAGCCCAAACCAAAAAGCCCTGATCCCATATTCCTACCCGCAGCCAGTGTCGCGTGACAGACGCTGCGTAACCTCGGGGGCCACCAAACCCCCTCCATCTCTGACTGACTGACTGACGCAGTTTATATTAAATTTATTTTTAATAAATTGAAATCTGTATCATAAACCAATTTTGAAAATGCTAGACTTTTACGTCAAGCGTAAATTCACTACAACTGAGCTCATTGGTTGTTTGAATCTATAGAAAATATGTGTTGTGTGTGTGTGTGTGTGTGTGTGTGTGTGTGTGTGACGATTAACATGTAACTACAAAATGTATTTTATATATGAATAAGGAGAATATAGTTACGTATAGTAACGTTTAATGACATATGAGGAAACAACTTAATATTTCGAAAATAATCAAAATGATTGAAGAAATAATGAAACTGACATGTCTCTTGAGATTTGAAGTCCTAATGAATAAATCACGCTTTGGTATTTTGTGTTTCGACTTTAAATTTTTTCACAAATAGACCCCATTTAGTAAACACAAAGATCAAATTTTTGTTAATCAAAAACCTTTTAAAAATTGCTGCTTATGGTATATTTTATTGCCATAATTTGAAAGAGCAACATATATTAAAAACAAAGTTGTGTCACCCGGAGGAGGCGAAACCTTTCATTCCTACGTTTACAGATATTTTGAATTGATATTAACGTTAATTTTCCATAATGATGAATTACATAGCCAAATCACTTGTTATAATCCGTTATATTATAACAGATAATTTTGGTGAAAGACCAAAGAGTAGCTTTAGATGTCTAAAGGTTTTCGAAAATCTAATAAGAACGATTTTTATGAAACTTTACACTTAGCTCATTCGATTGCTAAGGTTAAAGCCCCCTTATGTACCTACCTTAGTGAAAATCCTTCGAGTAGTTTTCGAGAGCAAATTTACAAATATTTACAATATATACAATTTTCAAAACTTGATAACGATTTTTCAGAAAATTTTCACTTATCCCATTGGATTGTTGAACTTGAAACCCCCTATATACCAATCTTGGTGAAAATCCCCAGACTAGTTTCCCAGAATATATATATATATATATATATAAAATACGTTTTATTGTTTACTAATTTAAAACAACATAGGTTATTCAAATACAAGAATATTTATTAATTTATATTCAAAGCTTTTCGTTGGTAAACAGTACCAACATCATCAGGAAAGAAAATTTTCATTCCTGATGATGTTGGTACTGTTTACCAACGAAAAGCTTTGAATATAAATTAATAAATATTCTTGTATTTGAATAACCTATGTTGTTTTAAAATATATATAATTTATATTGACAGTAATAATCTGGTGGAAAATATAATGATGCGAAATAGTATGTTTATCTCCATTTAATAAGTTTTTGTAGGCGTTGCTATAAACGTCAAATAAAAAATATAAATTTATTTGGGTGTAAACTTAATTTTTAACTTTAATGTGTACCTTAAATAATGTGGTAAAAACTATGAGTTTTATTTAAATAAAAAAAAGTGTATAATTTAAACAGATAATTAACTCATCTATACACCTTGTTGATCTGGTGTAATAAAATAGTTGGACTTAACTCATTAAAATGTATAATAAAAATTAAATTTCCTATAAGTTTGAGTACAGTTTTCTGTCATTCCTTACGTTTCAATACCCTCCTCTGTTGACGCGTTTCGGAGTAACTCCATTTTCAAAACGTCAATCGTACTCTCCAGACTGCACTCAAACATATAGAAATATTCATAACAGATAAGTAGATTAGTATATTAATAATTTAAATTTCCTACTCCACAATTTAGTAGATATCATGAACGGAGGAGTTTTAAAGATCTAATTAACCACACAGATATTGGTTTAAATTCAATTTATGCTTGACGTAAGAGTCAAACACTTCAAAAATGTATGAAGTTTATATCTTACAATACCAATTAAAAAGAAATTAATTGTGAACGTGCATTTATTTTAAACCTGGGTCTGGACCCCAGAAGCAACACCATCGCTCAACACTTATGGCAACCATTCTGTTGTGAGCAGCCTCTGTCTCACATGCGCATGCCGTTAGTAGCAACACAGTGAGTGAGGTAATCGGAATGGATGCCATGTACCAAGCTGATAAGTTCTGTTCATAGAAAATCAGGTGATAGTGAAATGAAACACTAAGTAACTGTCGCGCAAGAGCGGGATGGAAAAACCAGCCAAGATAAAAACCTTGCAAGAAAAACCCCGCGGTAGATCACGCATGAACCCTGGTGGTTAGATTAACCTTAATCTAAGAGATGAAAAGGGGTATTATAATACTAATACCAGGTTAGTGAGGCTATCAGAGTGACAATACTTCTTCCCCAGCCAGCTGAAATAGGCATGCAAAACAACATTAATAATTCAGTTAGGGCTAGCTGCGACCCTCGTGATGTGCGTCATCTGTAACAGAACTATGAGACAGTTAGGTTAGGTTAGGTTAGTTGATTAGTCAGTGCTGTTTACATATTTACTTTAAATTTTAGAGACTGAGATGGTCTTTAAGTAAAGACAGCGGGCGTATGTACTTGGCAAGTGTCATATCTAACCTGTGAGGAAATGAGTGTTGAAGATGTATGTGCGAGGGCTTGTTTGTATAGCCTGTTGGCTAAGTGGTGTAGATGTTGTTTTACGAAAGTCACCTTCAAATCAGTGTGTAGAACTTTCAATATAGACTAGAGTTTCTAGGTGCCTTCGTGATTATTCATAAAAGTTTGTTTGGAAAATGTGTAGTCTGCGTGTGCGTGACGTGCCAGCATGGCGGGAGACGCGTATGTAAATATACGTATCATTGTGCCACCCTTACTGAGAGAGAGCTTGATCTATTGAGCATTGGATAAAGGAGAGATAGTCTTTTTGATTCTCTCTTTAAAGTATTACTTATGTGAGGATTTCAACTCATCCTCCTTACGTGTATGACTGCCAGGTAGAGCACCTGATCTCCCCAGAGCATGTCCTCGCTCAGCGATGTAAAGGTGGGGTAAGTTTGTGTGACTTGCGTTGGGAGAGCAGAGGAGCTTGACACTTGGCCACGGTTACATTTACTCTTTAGTGACTAGAGTTTGATATATTAAGCATAGGATAAAGCTATTGATTCTTTCTTTAAAGTATTACTTATGTGAGGTTTCTAAACTCGCCCTCCAGTCGAGTGTGACCCCCATTCAGAGGACCTGATCTCCCCAGAGCATGTCCTCGCTCAGCGATGTAAAGGTGGGGTAAGTTTGTGTGACTTGCGTTGGGAGAGCAGAGGAGCTTGACACTTGGCCACGGTTACATTTACTCGTTAATGACTAGAGTTTGATATATTAAGCATAGGATAAAGCTATTGATTCTTTCTTTAAAGTATTACTTATGTGAGGTTTCTAACTCGCCCTCCAGTCGAGTGTGACTCCCAGGTAGAGGACCTGATCTCCCTAGAGCATGTCCTCGCTCAGCGATGTAAAGGTGGGGTAAGTTTGTGTGACCTGCGTTGGGAGAGCAGAGGAGCTTGGCACTTGGCCACGGTTACCTTTACTCTTTAGTGACTAGAGTTTGATATATTAAGCATAGGACAAAGCTATTGATTCTTTCTTTAAAGTATTACTTATGTGAGGTTTCTAACTCGCCCTCCAGTCGAGTGTGACCCCCATTCAGAGGACCTGATCTCCCCAGAGCATGTCCTCGCTCAGCGATGTAAAGGTGGGGTAAGTTTGTGTGACTTGCGTTGGGAGAGCAGAGGAGCTTGACACTTGGCCACGGTTACATTTACTCTTTAGTGACTAGAGTTTGATATATTAAGCATATGATAAAGCTATTGATTCTTTCTTTAAAGTATTACTTATGTGAGGATTACAACTCATCCTCCAGTCGAGTGTGACCCCCAGGTAGAGGACCTGATCTCCCTAGAGCATGTCCTCGCTCAGCGATGTAAAGGTGGGGTAAGTTTGTGTGACCTGCGTTGGGAGAGCAGAGGAGCTTGGCACTTGGCCACGGTTACCTTTACTCTTTAGTGACTAGAGTTTGATATATTAAGCATAGGATAAAGCTATTGATTCTTTCTTTAAAGTATTACTTATGTGAGGTTTCTAACTCGCCCTCCAGTCGAGTGTGACCCCCAGGTAGAGGACCTGATCTCCCCAGAGCATGTCCTCGCTCAGCGATGTAAAGGTGGGGTAAGTTTGTGTGACTTGCGTTGGGAGAGCAGAGGAGCTTGACACTTGGCCACGGTTACATTTACTCTTTAGTGACTAGAGTTTGATATATTAAGCATAGGATAAAGCTATTGATTCTTTCTTTAAAATATTACTTATGTGAGGTTTCTAACTCGCCCTCCAGTCGAGTGTGACCCCCAGGTAGAGGACCTGATCTCCCCAGAGCATGTCCTCGCTCAGCGATGTAAAGGTGGGGTAAGTTTGTGTGACCTGCGTTGGGAGAGCAGAGGAGCTTGACACTTGGCCACGGTTACATTTACTCTTTAGTGACTAGAGTTTGATATATTAAGCATAGGATAAAGCTATTGATTCTTTCTTTAAAGTATTACTTATGTGAGGTTTCTAACTCGCCCTCCAGTCGAGTGTGACCCCCAGGTAGAGGACCTGATCTCCCCAGAGCATGTCCTCGCTCAGCGATGTAAAGGTGGGGTAAGTTTGTGTGACCTGCGTTGGGAGAGCAGAGGAGCTTGACACTTGGCCACGGTTACATTTACTCTTTAGTGACTAGAGTTTGATATATTAAGCATAGGATAAAGCTATTGATTCTTTCTTTAAAGTATTACTTATGTGAGGATTACAACTCATCCTCCAGTCGAGTGTGACCCCCAGGTAGAGGACCTGATCTCCCTAGAGCATGTCCTCGCTCAGCGATGTAAAGGTGGGGTAAGTTTGTGTGACCTGCGTTGGGAGAGCAGAGGAGCTTGGCACTTGGCCACGGTTACCTTTACTCTTTAGTGACTAGAGTTTGATATATTAAGCATAGGATAAAGCTATTGATTCTTTCTTTAAAGTATTACTTATGTGAGGATTCTAACTCGCCCTCCAGTCGAGTGTGACCCCCAGGTAGAGGACCTGATCTCCCTAGAGCATGTCCTCGCTCAGCGATGTAAAGGTGGGGTAAGTTTGTGTGACTTGCGTTGGGAGAGCAGAGGAGCTTGACACTTGGCCACGGTTACATTTACTCTTTAGTGACTAGAGTTTGATATATTAAGCATAGGATAAAGCTATTGATTCTTTCTTTAAAGTATTACTTATGTGAGGTTTCTAACTCGCCCTCCAGTCGAATGTGACCCCCAGGTAGAGGACCTGATCTCCCTAGAGCATGTCCTCGCTCAGCGATGTAAAGGTGGGGTAAGTTTGTGTGACCTGCATTTTGAGAGCAGAGGAGCTTGGCACTTGGCCACGGTTACCTTTACTCTTTAGTGACTAGAGTTTGATATATTAAGCATAGGATAAAGCTATTGATTCTTTCTTTAAAGTATTACTTATGTGAGGATTCTAACTCGCCCTCCAGTCGAGTGTGACTCCCAAGCAGAGGACCTGATCTCCCCAGAGCATGTCCTCGCTCAGCGATGTAAAGGTGGGGTAAGTTTGTGTGACCTGCGTTGGGAGAGCAGAGGAGCTTGACACTTGGCCACGGTTACATTTACTCTTTAGTGACTAGAGTTTGATATATTAAGTATAGGATAAAGCTATTGATTCTTTCTTTAAAATATTACTTATGTGAGGTTTCTAACTCGCCCTCCAGTCGAGTGTGACTCCCAGGTAGAGGACCTGATCTCCCTAGAACATGTCCTCGCTCAGCGATGTAAAGGTGGGGTAAGTTTGTGTGACCTGCGTTGGGAGAGCAGAGGAGCTTGACACTTGGCCACGGTTACATTTACTCTTTAGTGACTAGAGTTTGATATATTAAGCATAGGATAAAGCTATTGATTCTTTCTTTAAAGTATTACTTATGTGAGGATTCTAACTCGCCCTCCAGTCGAGTGTGACCCCCAGGTAGAGGACCTGATCTCCCTAGAGCATGTCCTCGCTCAGCGATGTAAAGGTGGGGTAAGTTTGTGTGACCTGCGTTGGGAGAGCAGAGGAGCTTGGCACTTGGCCACGGTTACCTTTACTCTTTAGTGACTAGAGTTTGATATATTAAGCATAGGATAAAGCTATTGATTCTTTCTTTAAAGTATTACTTATGTGAGGTTTCTAACTCGCCCTCCAGTCGAGTGTGACCCCCAGGTAGAGGACCTGATCTCCCCAGAGCATGTCCTCGCTCAGCGATGTAAAGGTGGGGTAAGTTTGTGTGACTTGCGTTGGGAGAGCAGAGGAGCTTGACACTTGGCCACGGTTACATTTACTCTTTAGTGACTAGAGTTTGATATATTAAGCATAGGATAAAGCTATTGATTCTTTCTTTAAAGTATTACTTATGTGAGGATTACAACTCATCCTCCAGTCGAGTGTGACCCCCAGGTAGAGGACCTGATCTCCCTAGAGCATGTCCTCGCTCAGCGATGTAAAGGTGGGGTACGTTTGTGTGACCTGCGTTGGGAGAGCAGAGGAGCTTGGCACTTGGCCACGGTTACCTTTACTCTTTAGTGACTAGAGTTTGATATATTAAGAATAGGATAAAGCTATTGATTCTTTCTTTAAAGTATTACTTATGTGAGGATTCTAACTCGCCCTCCAGTCGAGTGTGACCCCCAGGTAGAGGACCTGATCTCCCTAGAGCATGTCCTCGCTCAGCGATGTAAAGGTGGGGTAAGTTTGTGTGACCTGCGTTGGGAGAGCAGAGGAGCTTGACACTTGGCCACGGTTACATTTACTCTTTAGTGACTAGAGTTTGATATATTAAGCATAGGATAAAGCTATTGATTCTTTCTTTAAAGTATTACTTATGTGAGGTTTCTAACTCGCCCTCCAGTCGAGTGTGACCCCCAGGTAGAGGACCTGATCTCCCTAGAGCATGTCCTCGCTCAGCGATGTAAAGGTGGGGTAAGTTTGTGTGACTTGCGTTGGGAGAGCAGAGGAGCTTGACACTTGGCCACGGTTACATTTACTCTTTAGTGACTAGAGTTTGATATATTAAGCATAGGATAAAGCTATTGATTCTTTCTTTAAAGTATTACTTATGTGAGGTTTCTAACTCGCCCTCCAGTCGAATGTGACCCCCAGGTAGAGGACCTGATCTCCCTAGAGCATGTCCTCGCTCAGCGATGTAAAGGTGGGGTAAGTTTGTGTGACCTGCGTTGGGAGAGCAGAGGAGCTTGACACTTGGCCACGGTTACATTTACTCTTTAGTGACTAGAGTTTGATATATTAAGCATAGGATAAAGCTATTGATTCTTTCTTTAAAGTATTACTTATGTGAGGATTCTAACTCACCCTCCAGTCGAGTGTGACTCCAAGTAGAGGACCTGATCTCCCCAGAGCATGTCCTCGCTCAGCGATGTAAAGGTGGGGTAAGTTTTTGTGACCTGCATTGGGAGAGCAGAGGAGCTTGGCACTTGGCCACGGTTACCTTTACTCTTTAGTGACTAGAGTTTGATATATTAAGCATAGGATAAAGCTATTGATTCTTTCTTTAAAGTATTACTTATGTGAGGATTCTAACTCGCCCTCCAGTCGAGTGTGACTCCCAAGCAGAGGACCTGATCTCCCCAGAGCATGTCCTCGCTCAGCGATGTAAAGGTGGGGTAAGTTTGTGTGACCTGCGTTGGGAGAGCAGAGGAGCTTGACACTTGGCCACGGTTACATTTACTCTTTAGTGACTAGAGTTTGATATATTAAGTATAGGATAAAGCTATTGATGCTTTCTTTAAAGTATTACTTATGTGAGGTTTCTAACTCGCCCTCCAGTCGAGTGTGACTCCCAGGTAGAGGACCTGATCTCCCTAGAACATGTCCTCGCTCAGCGATGTAAAGGTGGGGTAAGTTTGTGTGACCTGCGTTGGGAGACCAGAGGAGCTTGACACTTGGCCACGGTTACATTTACTCTTTAGTGACTAGAGTTTGATATATTAAGCATAGGATAAAGCTATTGATTCTTTCTTTAAAGTATTACTTATGTGAGGTTTCTAACTCGCCCTCCAGTCGAGTGTGACTCCCAGGTAGAGGACCTGATCTCCCTAGAGCATGTCCTCGCTCAGCGATGTAAAGGTGGGGTAAGTTTGTGTGACCTGCGTTGGGAGAGCAGAGGAGCTTGACACTTGGCCACGGTTACATTTACTCTTTAGTGACTAGAGTTTGATATATTAAGCATAGGATAAAGCTATTGATTCTTTCTTTAAAGTATTACTTATGTGAGGATTACAACTCATCCTCCAGTCGAGTGTGACCCCCAGGTAGAGGACCTGATCTCCCTAGAGCATGTCCTCGCTCAGCGATGTAAAGGTGGGGTAAGTTTGTGTGACCTGCGTTGGGAGAGCAGAGGAGCTTGGCACTTGGCCACGGTTACCTTTACTCTTTAGTGACTAGAGTTTGATATATTAAGAATAGGATAAAGCTATTGATTCTTTCTTTAAAGTATTACTTATGTGAGGATTCTAACTCGCCCTCCAGTCGAGTGTGACCCCCAGGTAGAGGACCTGATCTCCCCAGAGCATGTCCTCGCTCAGCGATGTAAAGGTGGGGTAAGTTTGTGTGACCTGCGTTGGGAGAGCAGAGGAGCTTGACACTTGGCCACGGTTACATTTACTCTTTAGTGACTAGAGTTTGATATATTAAGCATAGGATAAAGCTATTGATTCTTTCTTTAAATTATTACTTATGTGAGGTTTCTAACTCGCCCTCCAGTCGAGTGTGACCCCCAGGTAGAGGACCTGATCTCCCTAGAGCATGTCCTCGCTCAGCGATGTAAAGGTGGGGTAAGTTTGTGTGACCTGCGTTGGTAGAGCAGAGGAGCTTGACACTTGGCCACGGTTACATTTACTCTTTAGTGACTAGAGTTTGATATATTAAGCATAGGATAAAGCTATTGATTCTTTCTTTAAAGTATTACTTATGTGAGGATTCTAACTCACCCTCCAGTCGAGTGTGACTCCCAGCAGGTAGAGGACCTGATCTCCCCAGAGCTTGTCCTCGCTCAGCGATGTAAAGGTGGGGTAAGTTTGTGTGACCTGCATTGGGAGAGCAGAGGAGCTTGGCACTTGGCCACGGTTACCTTTACTCTTTAGTGACTAGAGTTTGATATATTAAGCATAGGATAAAGCTATTGATTCTTTCTTTAAAGTATTACTTATGTGAGGATTCTAACTCGCCCTCCAGTCGAGTGTGACTCCCAAGCAGAGGACCTGATCTCCCCAGAGCATGTCCTCGCTCAGCGATGTAAAGGTGGGGTAAGTTTGTGTGACCTACGTTGGGAGAGCAGAGGAGCTTGACACTTGGCCACGGTTACATTTACTCTTTAGTGACTAGAGTTTGATATATTAAGCATAGGATAAAGCTATTGATTCTTTCTTTAAAGTATTACTTATGTGAGGTTTCTAACTCGCCCTCCAGTCGAGTGTGACTCCCAGGTAGAGGACCTGATCTCCCTAGAGCATGTCCTCGCTCAGCGATGTAAAGGTGGGGTAAGTTTGTGTGACCTGCGTTGGGAGAGCAGAGGAGCTTGACACTTGGCCACGGTTACATTTACTCTTTAGTGACTAGAGTTTGATATATTAAGCATAGGATAAAGCTATTGATTCTTTCTTTAAAGTATTACTTATGTGAGGTTTCTAACTCGCCCTCCAGTCGAGTGTGACTCCCAGGTAGAGGACCTGATCTCCCTAGAGCATGTCCTCGCTCAGCGATGTAAAGGTGGGGTAAGTTTGTGTGACCTGCGTTGGGAGAGCAGAGGTGCTTGACACTTGGCCACGGTTACATTTACTCTTTAGTGACTAGAGTTTGATATATTAAGCATAGGATAAAGCTATTGATTCTTTCTTTAAAGTATTACTTATGTGAGGATTACAACTCATCCTCCAGTCGAGTGTGACCCCCAGGTAGAGGAATTGATCTCCCCAGAGCATGTCCTCGCTCAGCGATGTAAAGGTGGGGTAAGTTTGTGTGACTTGCGTTGGGAGAGCAGAGGAGCTTGACACTTGGCCACGGTTACATTTACTCTTTAGTGACTAGAGTTTGATATATTAAGCATAGGATAAAGCTATTGATTCTTTCTTTAAAGTATTACTTATGTGAGGATTACAACTCATCCTCCAGTCGAGTGTGACTCCCAAGCAGAGGACCTGATCTCCCCAGAGCATGTCCTCGCTCAGCGATGTAAAGGTGGGGTAAGTTTGTGTGACTTGCGTTGGGAGAGCAGAGGAGCTTGACACTTGGCCACGGTTACATTTACTCTTTAGTGACTAGAGTTTGATATATTAAGCATAGGATAAAGCTATTGATTCTTTCTTTAAAGTATTACTTATGTGAGGATTACAACTCATCCTCCAGTCGAGTGTGACTCCCAAGCAGAGGACCTGATCTCCCCAGAGCATGTCCTCGCTCAGCGATGTAAAGGTGGGGTAAGTTTGTGTGACCTGCGTTGGGAGAGCAGAGGAGCTTGGCACTTGGCCACGGTTACCTTTACTCTGTAGTGACTAGAGTTTGATATATTAAGCATAGGATAAAGCTATTGATTCTTTCTTTAAAGTATTACTTATGTGAGGTTTCTAACTCGCCCTCCAGTCGAGTGTGACCCCCAGGTAGAGGACCTGATCTCCCCAGAGCATGTCCTCGCTCAGCGATGTAAAGGTGGGGTAAGTTTGTGTGACTTGCGTTGGGAGAGCAGAGAAGCTTGACACTTGGCCACGGTTACATTTACTCTTTAGTGACTAGAGTTTGATATATTAAGCATAGGATAAAGCTATTGATTCTTTCTTTAAAGTATTACTTATGTGAGGATTACAACTCATCCTCCAGTCGAGTGTGACCCCCAGGTAGAGGACCTGATCTCTCCAGAGCATGTCCTCGCTCAGCGATGTAAAGGTGGGGTAAGTTTGTGTGACCTGCGTTGGGAGAGCAGAGGAGCTTGACACTTGGCCACGGTTACATTTACTCTTTAGTGACTAGAGTTTGATATATTAAGCATAGGATAAAGCTATTGATTCTTTCTTTAAAGTATTACTTATGTGAGGTTTCTAACTCGCCCTCCAGTCGAGTGTGACTCCCAGGTAGAGGACCTGATCTCCCTAGAGCATGTCCTCGCTCAGCGATGTAAAGGTGGGGTAAGTTTGTGTGACCTGCGTTGGGAGAGCAGAGGAGCTTGGCACTTGGCCACGGTTACCTTTACTCTTTAGTGACTAGAGTTTGATATATTAAGCATAGGATAAAGCTATTGATTCTTTCTTTAAAGTATTACTTTTGTGAGGATTACAACTCATCCTCCAGTCGAGTGTGACCCCCAGGTAGAGGACCTGATCTCCCTAGAGCATGTCCTCGCTCAGCGATGTAAAGGTGGGGTAAGTTTGTGTGACCTGCGTTGGGAGAGCAGAGGAGCTTGGCACTTGGCCACGGTTACCTTTACTCTTTAGTGACTAGAGTTTGATATATTAAGCATAGGATAAAGCTATTGACTCTTTATTTAAAGTATTACTTATGTGAGGATTCTAACTCGCCCTCCAGTCGAGTGTGACCCCCAGGTAGAGGACCTGATCTCCCTAGAGCATGTCCTCGCTCAGCGATGTAAAGGTGGGGTAAGTTTGTGTGACCTGCGTTGGGAGAACAGAGGAGCTTGACACTTGGCCACGGTTACATTTACTCTTTAGTGACTAGAGTTTGATATATTAAGCATAGGATAAAGCTATTGATTCTTTCTTTAAAGTATTACTTATGTGAGGTTTCTAACTCGCCCTCCAGTCGAGTGTGACCCCCAGGTAGAGGACCTGATCTCCCTAGAGCATGTCCTCGCTCAGCGATGTAAAGGTGGGGTAAGTTTGTGTGACCTGCGTTGGGAGAGCAGAGGAGCTTGGCACTTGGCCACGGTTACCTTTACTCTTTAGTGACTAGAGTTTGATATATTAAGCATAGGATAAAGCTATTGATTCTTTCTTTAAAGTATTACTTATGTGAGGTTTCTAACTCGCCCTCCAGTCGAGTGTGACCCCCAGGTAGAGGACCTGATCTCCCTAGAGCATGTCCTCGCTCAGCGATGTAAAGGTGGGGTAAGTTTGTGTGACCTGCGTTGGGAGAGCAGAGGAGCTTGGCACTTGGCCACGGTTACCTTTACTCTTTAGTGACTAGAGTTTGATATATTAAGCATATAATAAAGCTATTGATTCTTTCTTTAAAGTATTACTTATGTGAGGATTCTAACTCGCCCTCCAGTCGAGTGTGACTCCCAGGTAGAGGACCTGATCTCCCTAGAGCATGTCCTCGCTCAGCGATGTAAAGGTGGGGTAAGTTTGTGTGACTTGCGTTGGGAGAGCAGAGGAGCTTGACACTTGGCCACGGTTACATTTACTCTTTAGTGACTAGAGTTTGATATATTAAGCATAGGATAAAGCTATTGATTCTTTCTTTAAAGTATTACTTATGTGAGGATTACAACTCATCCTCCAGTCGAGTGTGACCCCCAGGTAGAGGACCTGATCTCCCTAGAGCATGACCTCGCTCAGCGATGTAAAGGTGGGGTAAGTTTGTGTGACCTGCGTTGGGAGAGCAGAGGAGCTTGGCACTTGGCCACGGTTACCTTTACTCTTTAGTGACTAGAGTTTGATATATTAAGCATATAATAAAGCTATTGATTCTTTCTTCAAAGTATTACTTATGTGAGGATTCTAACTCGCCCTCCAGTCGAGTGTGACTCCCAGGTAGAGGACCTGATCTCCCTAGAGCATGTCCTTGCTCAGCGATGTAAAGGTGGGGTAAGTTTGTGTGACTTGCGTTGGGAGAGCAGAGGAGCTTGACACTTGGCCACGGTTACATTTACTCTTTAGTGACTAGAGTTTGATATATTAAGCATAGGATAAAGCTATTGATTCTTTTTTTAAAGTATTACTTATGTGAGGATTCTAACTCGCCCTCCAGTCGAGTGTGACTCCCAGGTAGAGGACCTGATCTCCCTAGAGCATGTCCTCGCTCAGCGATGTAAAGGTGGGGTAAGTTTATGTGACCTGCGTTGGGAGAGCAGAGGAGCTTGGCACTTGGCCACGGTTACCTTTACTCTTTAGTGACTCAGCCAGGGCTTCAAATAGAGTTGTAATATTGCATGTATGAGACGAGGTTTCCATGACTTAGCGGATACCGTGGTCTCGTCAGAATATATGACCACTTGTGTGTTGGGTGTCTTCGTCATTGATGTTAGATTTTGAACGTGACAAGCCAAATGAATGATCCCTATGAGACTCTTGCCCTAATAGTTCGTAGTGTAGATGAAGTTTGGTCTTCATTAACCCTAACCTTTCGATTGGTCAAGTAGGATCTATTAAGCTTAATTCTAAACATTGAAATAAGGGTTCCCCATGGGGTTTTCTGGCATGGTTTTCTTCTAGCCAGGAAGTGGAGTTTCTCAAGAACACTTACCGTTCTGTTTCATCTCAATATCTCCCGAATTTCCCCTATCACAATAATGTGCGGTTGAAGGGTAGTCATGGCCACATTAGCATTTTGATACATTGTATCGCTCAAGTAATTCCGCTTCTACCTTGAATGTCTTACACTATGTCTATTGTTAAACAGACAGTATTATAAATTATAATAACACAAAGAAACAAACAAAAACAGACACATTCACTCACAACTTTTATAAATTACCTTTTTGTATAAATAATTCGGTAGAACAAAAACATAAGAAATGTGAGGAAGGCGAATGCCAAAAAAATTTGCTTAAATTTTTACTAGTCACTAGTTTACAAATTCTCGATTCCTTTTATCATAAGTCGACATCATTAGGTGATCCAAGCAATATCAGGTTTAAACTACTTTGTAATTAGTGTTCTAGTAATTAGAAATAATTAGGTTCAATGTTTTATATTTACCTTTCTATATTTGCCTCATTAGTTGTGCTCTAATTTACAATGGAATTTTTAAACATAAAATAAAATTACTTACAATATCAGACCTTTAAATGTAATTCCTCTGAAAAAATTGCCGTTTATTAGTTGACGTGTGATGAAAATAACTAACAGATATTTCTCAAAGAGTAGATTCAGTTGGCAACCTTAAACTACGGCCTACGTCACTTGTCTTATGTGACACATTTCACTTCTTGAGAATGTAATGTAACTTGATTAATCAGCTTTTTATGAGATGCTACAGTGTGTTATTTTATAGTTATTGTACTTCATAATGTATTTAGTACCAATATAATTGTTTATATATATATATATATATATATATATATATATATATATATATATAATATATATATATATAATTTTATATATATATTTATATATATATATATATATATATATATATATATCGCAATATGTACTCTTGTGTATTAATAAAGAACTAAGTCAAAATACAAGTACAAGAATTATAATTGAATTTATAATTCAAAGATTTTCGTTGGCTAACAGTACAAACATCATCAGGAATATGACTTAGTTCTTTATATACATATATATATATATATATATATATATATATATATATATATATATATATATATATGTGTGTGTGTGTGTGTGTGTGTGTGTGTGTGTGTGTGTGTGTGTGTGTGTGTGTGTGTGTGTGTATAAAATAATAATTATATCCTATATAAAGAAAAATAGGCTATTGAAGAAAACATGTAACAAAAATGTATATTTATATTGGTGTGTAAGCATGTATGTGTGTGTGTGTGTGTGTGTGTGTGTATATATATATATATATATATATATATATATATATATATATATATATTTATATATATATATATATATATATATATATATATATATATATTAAATATGGTGATATGTTTCTTGTAATATAGTTAATAAATTAAAAATATTTCATAAACAAGAAACTTTTAATGAATATATTTATGTGTATGTGTGTGTGTGAAATAATAATTATATCCTATATTAAGAAAAATAGGCTATTGAAGAAAACATGTAACAAAAATGTATATTTGTATTGGTGTGTAAGCATGTTTATGTGTGTGTGTGTGTATATATATATATATAACATGTAACTATAAAACTTATATTCTATACGGAAATTAGGAAATAGTTATTAATAACCCCTCTTCATATTATTTGTGAAACAGTTATGATTTTGAAACTCGTCAAAATTATTGGGCAAAAAAGTCTGTACAGATTTGAAATACTAATAAATAAATCACGGTTTGGTATTTTGTCTTACTATATTTTTCAAATTATAAACCTTCCCTTAATATTCACAAAGAGAAATTTTTTTCATCTACGAATTAATAAAAGGAATGTGCTTTATATGGTTTCTATTGTTGCAAGAAATATTTAATATTAAGTTTTCTAAAACACATGTAGTCTAGGAATAAAAGTTGGTTTTTAACTGGACAATTTGTAATTTTTCTTTCCTCTGTGCTAAACACTATGTATTTTATTTAAATATAAAACATAATTAACACATCTATACGCCTCGCTGTGTTGTTCTTGATAATATAATATTTGGACTTCTAACATATTAAAACCCAGGCTAAAGCTACATTTCTAACCTCACCAATGTATTAAATATTAATAACAAAGTGGGTTTCAAAAGCTATAATTAATTATACAACTACAGTTCAAAATAAACTTAGGATTGATTTACAATTCAAACAATAAAACGTGTAAACAAGTTTTATATTTAAAAAAGGGAAAATAATGGCAATGGATTTACATTAAAAAATGTAACGAATAAATGAAACGTAAACCTCTCAATCTAAGTTTAGGGATTCAACAACTTTTATAAGCAATAATTTAACAATCTAGAGCAATACATTTATCAAGTAGTACTTGCTTTCACAATAACATTATTCGTCTATTGAATTTATAGGGACCCGCAAGACAAATAGACTCGGGCTCAAATAGTCTATACAGGCGGGGTCAAGCTCGCTCCGTTCCTACTGTACGTTAACATTAAATTTATTTTTAAATAGTGTTTCCATAGTAATTCATCAAATTTTGGAAATGCTTGACTTTTAAGTCAAGCGTAAATTAATTTTAAACCTGTAACTGTATGGTTAATTTTCAAATCTGCCCAATCATTTTGATGTTTTATTAATAAAATAAATATTTTTTCTTATATAAGGTTTAAACCTATTTCTAGTAACTATTTAATAACTTTTGTTTACATTAATTCTAATTATATTACTGTGATAAAGTTGTTTTTACTTGAATTAAATTAAGTTTTAATTTTAAAACCAATCTGCTTGAAAAAACAATTTAACTGGCGCAGTCGGTAGGACTCACTATTTCTGTGTTCGCTAGTTTGAACCGTTAACGAGGTTCGTGAACAAATCGAATAAGTGAAGTATCATTCAGTAAAGTTTATAATTGCAAGCCAATCACTTGTAATTTGTATTACATACAATGAGCATTAAACTTTTATTATTATTTATAAACATAATTACATAATTATTATTTCAGTTTTATTTTAAACTTCAAATCAAAATTACGTACAAATTTCCTCATGTCACAATAATTATAATAATATGGAGTTTTAAATAGGGCATGACTCATTAGTTACAATATTGTTTTTATTCTTGTTATATACAAAATTTCCCATGGATACTATTGATTACTCTTAATAACGATTTTCAAAAGGGTTACATCGTCTATTTTAAATTT
The DNA here is from genome assembly GCA_036971475.1 of Prosapia bicincta. Lineage (NCBI taxonomy): Eukaryota > Metazoa > Arthropoda > Insecta > Hemiptera > Cercopidae > Prosapia > Prosapia bicincta. Next base: position 117,973,394 of record JBAIZL010000002.1, on the reverse strand, counting down.
TCTTCTGAAAAATGTTTTCCCATGAAAAATTTTCTGGTTTGCTATATTTAACATGGAAAATGTTCTTTAGGCCTAGTTTAATTATTGTTTGTTTTGCCTATATATTTAAAAGGGCACGTCTTACACTAACGACAGCAACGTCCTAATTTTTTTCGTTAGGTATGGCGTCTTTATAGTTTTCCAACAATGTCTTTAGGTTTTTGCAGTGGAAATTGTCTTGTTCAACTTACAATTTTTTCCCAGTGAATTTCTGATTTTATTTGGCAGTGGTGGATTGTGTGTTATTTTTACCCATTTTTGCTTTTTACTTCTCAGGTTTCTTTTTGTCTTTGGTTTCATCTGTTTGTGGATTTCGTCTATAAACATTTCACTATAGTCTACCTATTGGATCTTGCTCCACTTTGAATGTAATTTAGCTCTTTTTACAATTATCTTCTGACAAAGGCAAATTAATTAAACGGTATACCATAGAATTAAAAACTGCTTTTTGTGTGATATTGTATGAAATGAATCACTAGTGACATAAGTTTTCCTTGTGTGTGAACTTTCTGTACATGTTAAAACCTAAAGTGTTGTTTATTCTGGATATTTCTACATTAAAAAATGGCAAACATCCCTCTCTTTCTATTTCAACCAAACGTTTTATACTTTTTTTTCTGATTTTGGAATTTTAAAGGTTGAAACCTTTTTTCTACATTTCTATTACATGTTTACTAAATTTTTCAACACTCTAATTATAAACAAAATCTTTTTTAGGGAAATATTTTATAAAGTAGACGGAGAAAGTGCTTTAAAATTCCCAAATCAGGAAATAAAAAAAATGTTAGACGTGAAGTTAGAAATAAATTGATTTTAGAAGAAATCTCAGAAAATGAGATCGAAGAGTAAAGTTAATCAAAGTTTGAAATAATAATGTTTTTTATTTAAAAACAGATAAAAGTAACGCCATCGTAGTTGTGGTTAAATTGTAATTTAGGGAAATCGTAGAGGAAATGTTAAGACTAGTCTATATCGTTATACGCTTGTATTGTTTAGTAACAGAAAGTCCATAAAGAAGGAAGAAAAATGCGATCACTTATATCTGGAGTTAATTCACATACCTAATTGCAAAGTGGTTGGTACGTCATCTCCAACAGTTTATTCCGCCTTAGTCAATGGCAATAAAAAAACAAATGAATTTTTTTGTAATGGTTAAAAATGTTTTTCTTTCGTCTAATGAATACCTTGTTTTGTTTGCTGTTGTACCACTTTATCCAAGTGTACCCATAGAAAAAAAACTGTTGATATGATATAATGTTTGTTAGAAAATTTTGGACTTAAGAGATATGAAGTAGATGAATATGTTGCATTTATTAACTAATGTATGGCTCAAAATAGTTTCCAGTTTAACAGCAAATTTTACATCCTGAAGGTAGGCACCGCAGTGAATAACCCTCACTGTCAAGTTTTTTAGTCAATTTTTTATGAGTCATTTCGAGATGAATGCTAAAAGGACTTTGGGAATATTTCCCACGAATGTTCCTCAGATAAGCGGATGACGTGTTTGTGGTGTTTCACAATAAACAAACCTTGGAGTTTTGTGATTAAATAAATCGATTTTTCCAAGTATAAAATCTACTGTGGAAATAGAAAAGGAAGGAAGTTTACCATTTTTAGATATAATAATATCTAGAATAAACAACACTATGTTTTCCCGTGTGCAGAAAAGCAAAGTAAGTTGCAGTTAGTCACTGCAAATAAACTAAAGAAGTTGTTGCGGATCCATAAAGACACTATACCTAACGAAGAGAAGTCAAACGTTTACTGCCTGAAGTGTAAGACGTGTCCTCTTAAATATATAGGCAACAAAATAATAATAATAATAATAATACTAGGGCTGTAATAATAATAATAAACTAGGAACATTTTTCCATCTTAATATGTAAAACTCTAATGGTGTTTGTTTGTGTGTGTGTGTGTGTGTTACTTAATCACGTAAAAATTCCTTTAACCATTCAGCTGAAATTTTACGTAGACATTCATAGGGTCCCTAGTTAACACATAGGACGATTTTTACTTAGAAATTATGTTAGCGCATGGTATAAATATAGAATGTAGCCTTACCTTAGTTGTAACTTTGAGTTTGAAGCAGCAAGACTCACTGATGATGGTGACTTTGTCTTTGAAATGTGTATGAGTGAATATGTGATTAATTCCTGAGTTTTTTTGTAAGTTTTTATTTGTATTTCATTTTATATATAAAGGTTATACACACACACACACACATATATATATATATATATATATATATATTTTTAAAACAACACAGGTTATTCAAATACAAGAATATTTATTATTTTAAATCCAAAGCTTTTCGTTGGCAAACAGTACCAACATCATCAGGAATGAAAATTACAATCATTCCTGTAATTTTTCCTTGTAATTACAATCATGATTGTAATTTTCATTCCTGATGATGTTGGTACTGTTTGCCAACGAAAAGCTTTGGATTTAAAATAATAAATATTCTTGTATTTGAATAACCTGTGTTGTTTTAAATTATTAAACAAGAATACGTATTTTATATATATATATATATATATATATATATATATATATATATATATAAATATATATATATATATATATATATATATATTTATATATATATATATATATATAAAGATCTGGTAGCGAAGGAGCTAAACGTGATCCCACTAGCTACGAACATTAAGGTATAATGTAGTGCTATGTGCTACAACGAATGAGACTGCAAATACCACCTATATTACGCTAGAGAGAAAATCTATTCTCAAGGCAAACGAAATTTTAGCTTAGCTTATGTTGAATAATAATTATTAAGTAATAAAAAGACGTACTCAAACTCAATATAAATAAATGTGTTTAATTAACTGTGAGTTTATTCCCATATTTCAACCTTTATAGAAAGCTTCAGTTTTATAGAAGGATATGAAAAGATAAAGCATGTATATGTTAAATATATATTCAGAATGTGTGCATTTTATAACAACAAATACAGTAAAATAATGCTCTTATTTCCATTTGCAGAATCTCAGACGCCTTCGACTTCCGCAATAGAAAGGAGATGTCACTTCATTGTTGGCATTTAGTATTTACTTTCGTGGGGTTATCATTTAACCCTTTATTTCCACCTTGAGTGACGAAATCAGCAGCTTTATTCAGTGCGTCTGTATTATCTTTATTGGCAGCTAATATGATGACGGATCTATAGTCGAAATTCGGTTTCTCTGTAATAGTCAAACATATTAACAGAAATATATAAGCACTAAATATATAAGTAATTTGTATTCACAAACTGTCACAACCAAACACAGACACTACAAGAAATAGGTTTCGATATGGGAGTTAGTAATTGAACACAACAATAGGCTAATGCTGACTAGAATTTGATCACCGTTCGTAAAATAGGTAGGCCTAATAGTTGTATATGGCTTAATTTACCTGAAATTATTAAGGTAGTTCCACCATAGAACTACCAGTAACACGTCTGTAGCCACTGACGTGATCGGAAATGGTTTAAACGGCATTTTAATTCGATAACAGTTGCGGCGCTGACATATTGTTCGAGATGAGCTGCTTTAACAGTTTTTTTATTATGATGGAATTGAGATAGTGATGATGAATTTTTAAACTAACGTTTATTTAGAAAATGGTTTTCATCTGAATTGTATTCTTATAATTATACCTTAGGCCTAAAAACTGCATTAATTTATGTTTGACGTTCATTATACTTTTCAAATAGACATAAAATAATAATTGTTCTAAACTATAAAAAAATATAAATTTTTTTAAAACACCTGGATTGTTCTACAAACTGTATAAAATTGTAATCCAATATATGATTATATTATGTATGGGCAACAAAGCATCGAGCTAAGGGAATACCATTGTGGCCTAGTAAAGAGATGCAGATGTTATGTTTTGTAAATTTTTAAATAAGCGAATCTTACATTCATTCATAATAATTTATTCTTACGTTTTAGGGAA
>JBAIZL010000002.1:117959386-117964386 GCA_036971475.1 Prosapia bicincta | reverse complement strand
GGAGATGTGCCCCTGCGTCACCTGGAACATAACTGTGAGGCAGAATTTATTAGTATGTATATTTTATTTTGGTGGTATGGTGTGAGCTAGGCGGTCAGTAAGGACAGCGGCCGTATGTGTGTGTCGTGGGTGGGGTCATATCTACCCAGTGAGGAAATGAGTGTTGATGTTGTATGTGCGTGAGCCTGTTTGTAGAACTTTGTTGCTAAGTGTCGGAGGTGTTGTTTGATGAAAGGCACTTTTAAGTCAGTGTGAAGCAGTGTTATTCTTGTACATCTAGGTGCCTTCGTGATTATTCGCAAAACCTTGTTTTTCTAATAACTGTAGTCTGCGTGTGCGTGTGTTACCTGCATGGCCCCAGACGGGTGATGCGTAAGTGAGTATGCTGCGCAACATATATACGTATATAGTAGTGGCTGCCCGTAGTGAAAGTGGGCTTGTTCTGTTAAGCATAAGATATAGTTGTGTTAATCTAATTGTTGCTTTTTTAACGTGTTGGTAATGTGAGGGTCCCAAGTCAGGCCTCTGTCGAGTATGACTCCCAGATATTTGACCTGGTTCCCCCAGTGAATGTCCTCGCCTAATAGTTTTAGAGGTGTGTTGAGTTGGTGTGTCCTACGTTTGGAGAGAAGCAAAGCCTGGCACTTGGCCACGTTCACCTTAACTCTCCAGTAGCTCAGCCATGATTCTAGTACTGTAAGGTGGTCCTGTAAATATAAGTGTATTAGATGTGGTTTCCATGACTGAGCGGATAACGCGGTGTCATCTGCAAATATGGCCACTTGTGTGTTGAGTGTTGTCGGTATGTCGTTGATGTAGATGTTGAACAATACGGGCCCAATAATTGAGCCCTGAGGGACTCCGGCCCGTATAGTCCGTAGTGTAGATTGAGCTTGATCTACATCAACCCTAAACCTACGGTTGGACAGGTATGAGCTATCTAGGTGTATGAGCCCGCCTGGAAAGCCATAGTGACGAAGTTTCGCTAAGAGCCCGATGTGCCAGACCCGGTCAAAGGCCTTTTCAATGTCCAGGAAGACTACCCCAGTCGAGCAGTAATTGTTGAAACCCTTGGTTGCATTCTCCACCACTCTCATCAGCTGATGCGTAGCCGAGTGTTTTGTCCTGAAGCCAAATTGCTCTGGCCTCAGTATGTTGTGTGTGTGGATATGCTTGTTGATACGTTTGAGCAAAAATTTTTCAAATACCTTGCCCATCGTATTCAACTAGCTTATCGGTCTATATGAATCAGGTTTGTTGTGGTCTTTTCCCGGTTTGGGGAAGACCAAGATCTTGGCCTCCTTCCAAGCGTCCGGGAATTGTTGTGCCCGGAGTATAGCATTATAGATGTTTGACAGATAAATGATCGCTTTCTCCGTGAGGTTTTTTAGCGTTGTGTTGGTGATGGTGTCTGGTAGGAGCTTTCCTGGAGTTTGTTTGTGAGATTGCCCACTTTATCTCTGTGATTGTAGTGTCAGTGTTTGGCTCTAATGTAGGACAGTAGGCAAACTGTGCTGTTTCTAAATCTACTTTAGCTGTAACGGCTGCATCAGCTGGTTGGTCGTTTGGTTGGAACGTGCTCTCAAGCGTATCAGCAAACAAGTTAACTTTGTCGACCGGGTCGCCCACCTGCCCATTCGGGCCGATGAGTGGTGGATAGCGCAGCGGTTCTCGCGTGAAGTGCTTGACCATCGGCCAGATGGGTGTGTCTGTTGTGTTTAAGGTCGCCAATTCCGCTTGGAAGCCATCGACTTTGTACTGAATTAGTTCCCGCCTAATTTGCCTCTTAAGGCGATTAAGTGTTGTGTGTGGAACGCATCTGTTTACCCCGTGTTGCAATGCCTATTTCGCCGGGTGATTAGATGTAGTATGTGCCTTGGTATTTGTACATTGTGTCTGGGCTGACATTTAACTGTTACCGCGTTAGTAATCGCAGTACGTATTGCAGTCGTAAGGCTGCCGACGGCTTTGTCTATGTCCAGTGGTGAGTCGACATTTAGGGTGGCAGGTAGAGTGCTGTCCAGCTGGGACTGGAATAACTCCCAGTCAGCCAGTCTGTAGTTCAGCACCTTCCTTAGCTCTTTGTGAGCAGGGCTTCCAGAAACCGCCATTATCACGGGGTAGTGATCTGAATTCAGATCTCTATCGACGTGAAGTTGCGGTGACACTAGCAGACCTTTCGCAATAGCTATATCCAAAATGTCTTCCGTGTGGTAAGTGCTGTGGTGTGTTGGTTCAGGAGGGGCCAGCAGTATAGCTGTTGTGTTTTGTAAGAAGGTTTGGAGTTGCCGGCCTCCTGTGTTTGTAGACTTACAGCCCCAGCATGTGTGTTTAGAATTAAGGTCCCCGGCGACTATTACCCTACTAGAGGTCTGTAAAAGAACTTCTAAATCGCGAGTGTAATCAACAGAACCCGGGGGTTTGTACGCTGATACAAGTGTTGTTGTGCTGCCGTTGAGCTCAAGCCTAATAGCTGTTGCTTCAACGCATGTGAGTGCGGGTAAAAACAATTCAAAATGTTTAATGCGTTTATCTATTATTATAGCCGTACCGCCGCAGCTTCTAGTTGTCCTGTCAGTGCGGTAAACTTTAAAGTTTGGCATTGAGAATTTATCTTGGGGGTTTAGGTGTGTTTCTGTAATAAGCGCTAGTTTATAGTTGTTTCTTTGCATATAGCGAAGAAGCTCTAGTTTTTTATATTTAACGCCGTTGGCATTCCATATCAGGACCGGTAACCTATCCATGGTTGACAGAAGAGACGTACTGGATGAAGGAAGTCAGGAATTCTGAGAAGGTTTTGGGAGGTGAGGATAAGGTCTTGACAATGAAAAGACCCAGTCCGCCCGTGAAGGCTTCCCAGGTCAGAGCAGAGTTAACAACTCTTAGGAGCGGTTCAAAGGGCCCTTTCGCCCAGTCTATAGAAGCAGACGAGGTAGGTATGGTCAGGGGTGGGTTAACGGGGGCTGCAGGAGCCACATGTGGCTGAGGTTGGGAAACCGTCCTGGCCTTTGTGGGCTTGGGGCGTTTATCCTCTCGTTCCTTTTGCGGGGCATTAACCCTGGCTTTAGGAACGGGGGGTGTCGTTGACGACCCTGCCTTACGACCAGAAATGGTATTGGGTGTCAGTAAGTTAGGTGTTGGGATTAGGGCCGGTTTGGGGGAAGTAATGGTAGGAGGTGGCATTTGCACTGGCTTCCCAGAGGTAGCCGAAGCAGATGCTTGGGCGTAGGAAATGTTCGGTGTTGTGTACCGTGGAGCAGTCACCTGTGTTTTTATTTTGGCTGAAGGGGCCGGTTTTGTGGTTTTATCCCCATCGACCTTCTTCTTTGCCTGGGCCTTGGATTTGGCGGTCTGCTTGTAAATGGCGCAGCCTCGATAGTTCGCGGTGTGGTTAGCCCTGCAGAGGATACACTTGAAGTGGTCTCGATCCTTTGTGCAGGTCTTGGTATCGTGGCCCTCGCCACATTTAACGCACCGAGGAGTAGCCTTACAACAGCTTGTTGTATGGCCTATCCTCTGGCAGTTGAAGCATTGCACAGGACCTGTGGGCTGCCTGTAAGCTTCCACTCGTACCCGAATGAAACAAATACTGGTCAGCGCCATTGCTTCACGAGCGTCTTTTTCGGACGCTAGCTCCACAAGGAACATGGGCAGAGGCTCCTACTACGATATGTTCGAGACTAAGCTTCACTAGCGCTATCTGTTGTTAAAACGTTTAGACGTTTACGAAGGTATGCCGAGGGAACGCGTCACATTTTCAAATTAAAAATTAAAATTTTATTTTTTATTTACTATAAAAGGCGAATTAACTTAAGTAAAAGTCTAATTTAATAGAAAATCCTAATTTAATAATATATTGTCGATTTTTAACGCAAAGTTTTTGAGGGTTGGGGCGATCGCCCCATCGCCCCCCCCCCCTTGGATACGCGCCTGCAATGCAGTTTATTTTCTGTTCATGTAATTATGTTTAAGGAACATCAAGAATAAACTTACGTGTGTGAAGTTTGTGAACCAGAATAATTTCCATCTTTTTCGTCGACCATTGCAGTCGTGCAATCTACATCAGAATTGATTGAATTGGAGTACACGTACACATAGTTTCCCTTATTAGCAATCTGTACCAACAAAACCTTTATTTAGGCAATTTTACAAAAACAATAACACTTACCCCATCTTTTTTCCCAAACAGGAGATTTATGGTTATTAAAATACTCTGGTGTTCCAGTGATTGTAATGTTTTTAAGAACAATAAGGTTTTATAATGATTTTCTTGAGCAACTATGGTCTATGTTATAATATTTTAAATAATAAACCCAATAACCACAAATTAACTTTATTTATTCACCTGATATACATTTCAGTTACAAGGTAAGCATCTTCAGAAGTACTGAACAAAAAATTAATTTAATTTAAAACGTATATATATATATATATATATATATATATATATATATATATATATATAACATATATACCAAAAAAATATTGAGGTTATAAATTTAATTTCAAGTCAAAATAAGAATTAAATTTATAACCTCAATATTTTTTTGCTATATATGTTTTATATAATATATGTTTTATATGTTTTCTTGTAATATAGTTAATAAATTAAAAATATTTGAAAAAAAATATATTCATTAAAATTATTCTTGTTTTTGAAATATTTTTAATTTATTATATATATATATATATATATATATATATATATATATATACGTTTTAAATTTAATTAATTTTTTGTTCAGTACCTCTAAAGATGGTTACCTTGTAACTGAAATGTACATCAGGTGAATAAATAAAGTTAATTTGTGGTTATTGGGTTTATTATTTAAAATATATTAAGGTTTTAGTTAGAAATAGTCGGTTTAGAGGGATACGTTTACCGTGATACTGATTTCATTATACTTTTTATAATTTTTTTAAAAATAAATTTACTTTTCAAACTTACAAACATAATATTAAAATTTTTCAATAAAATCTAATGGTTGTTTATACGTAAA
>JBAIZL010000002.1:117931886-117956886 GCA_036971475.1 Prosapia bicincta | reverse complement strand
TCACCCACTTGGCTGGGCACTCTCCTGAAACAGTTTCACCACGAATTCTTCAGGTAGAAATTTCTTCTTCTACTCCATCGAATCTTATTTTTCTTGTCGTCCTCAAATACGATAGCATATCGCATTCACGTCCAGGATTATTACTGTCTTTAAAAACTTTTAACTTGTTCCTTTCGTCTTTCTAACGATTCTTTCAGTTGTCACATTATCCCAACTGTTAAAGATCAAGCGTTTCGAAGACAACGTAAAATCAAATTAACAGTTGCAGATTTTTGAACAATGTTGCATTACACATTGCCTGTATACTCGAACATGTAATCAGCTTGGATTCATATACTTGTTAGTTATATGTAAATTTATTTTTAAAATCTTTTAACATAGCAGAAACATTTGTTTTTCTTGTATTCAGTTATAAGTTACACTTTAATGTACTTAGACAAGAATTTTCCTTGGTATATTTGCCAGTGGACTTTCTAAATAATAATTAATAAACTTTCGAAAATCGACACGCAAATATACCAAGATCTTTGTTTAAATCCATTAAAGTGCAAGTTATATATGTATATATAATTTGCCTTAAACGTATATATATGATTTGCCTTAAACGCATTTGTCTTCACTTCTTTCTTTATAAAAATGGAGCAATAATTAATAATAACAGCAATAAAGCAACAAAAGCTGGTTACAATTCCTTTAATACTTCATTATTAGTATTACATTGATTTACATATAAAAAAAAGCAAATTTTTTTAAATTCCTAAATAGGTTGTTAAAAATTAGGTTTATAATTAATCGAACAGATTATTTAGGTAAACAATGTATGATTATATTTAGTAAATATTCAAGGACCCTATAAGTTACCTAATTATCTCTCAGGGTGTTAATAAGTTCTTGCCTCTTGAAATTGCATCATCCAGAAAATTTATTTAATGACGCGTTTTTTTAATTAAATTAAACTCTTTCCTATATTTACATGACTTAATTATTGAATTGATTCAATGAATTATTTAAATATTTCTTATTAACTACAAAATTTAGGGTTGTCTTTGTTTAAAATTAATTTGTACTCAAGTGCAGTTACGTATATACCTTCCAGCGTGGTTTCAGTTTCATCCTTGCTCCTTAGTTCAAATTCTTCTTCTTTTTCGGCACTATACACTGTAGCTAGTATCCGGCACACTAGTCCAAAATACTTTTCTTTTAACACTAGTAAATAGATTCCTTTCTATTTATAAATTACCCATTTAAACTTCCTTTCTACGTAACAACTTTTCTCTACAATTATTTAAACAAATTTATTACAATTTCGGTGTAAATACACTGCCAATTAGGCTTACAACACATTTTATTTGATCGTCATACACATTGTATGATCTGTTCCCCACTACATGTTTACTACCATTTTCTGTTGAATCCAGACTACCACTTTTTTTTTAGTCGAAGGAAAAGTGCTTCGGTTTTTCTGCCCTTAAGTTTCTCTAGCGCGTCCTTCCTCTTGCTCCTAATTTTCGCTAGAAAGAACATACATTTTGGCTTCTACTAATCAAATTTAAAATTTGTACGTTGGAATTTTCAAACTATTTATTATTTTATGAAAGTTTGAAGTAAATTGCCTTATAAATTATAATTCTTTTTTTAAGGTGAACGTGACACACATCTGCCGATTTCTTCTGTCCCTTTTTCGGTTTCTAAATCATAACAATAAACTCTAACCTAGTTTTTTACAAAATTTCTTATTGCCGTAACTAATTGCAGATTTCAACTTCATTTATTTCTTTGTCGGCTTTTTAAAATAACTAAACTTTCCCATTGCTTGCTTAGACTGATGTTTTCATACATTTAACATTATGATATATATCAAGCTATGGCGAGTGATGCCCTCGCTTGCGGCAAAAGGCGTTATTATGGCAGGCCTACACAACTGAGCGTTAAGAAAGGTTTTTTCTCACGGTCACTGTCATGTTACTGACGCAACTACTAATTGCTGTAGAATTTTTGAAGCGTACACAAACAAACTTATCATTTTATGCAAAAAAAATAAAGAATAATATTTATAAAAGGTATATATATATATCACTTTCACTATATGTACTTAAACAAGAATACTTGGTATTTATGCGAGTTAGCTTTCAAAGATTGGTAGTATAGTATCCTCAACATCGGCCATCACTGACCAGGGGTTGTAGTAGACTCTACTATGGGTTGCAGTCTACTACAACCCCCGGTCAGTGATGATGCCCGATGATGGAGATACTATCAATCTTTGAAAGTTAACTCGCATAAATACCAAATAAGATTCTTGTTCAAGTACATATATAGTGAAAGTGATAAGTGAATACAAGAAAACAGTTTTGCAAAGCCTAGAAATATATATATATATATATATATATATATATATATATATATATATATATTCTTGATATTTTACGTTATCCATTGTTTTTCCGTTGCACTGACTTTATGAAGTTAATATATTACTTACAATAGTAATATATTAACTTCATATATATATATATATATATATATATATATATATATATATATACATATATATATATATATATATATATATATATACGTTTAATAGATTGCTCAGCTCTTTATCGCGATTAATTTAAATTAATTGATATAAATTGTACTTAAATGATTTTCTAAAGCTCTGTTGCATTTAATGACATAGGCATGGCTGTAAAATCGGGTTCATTGGTCAGTAATATTATTTCCATAGTGGTTCCTCACAAAATATTGGTACTAGCTGCAATGTTATTTCTGAGATAGGTGATGCTAATTTTTTTTTATTCAATCTGGAGGTACTTTTAAAATTTATTCAGAATCAATGACAATTATAAGTACGGTTTTGGAAATGTTTTTTTTTCAAAATGTTGCTGTAGTTGAGCTTTGAGCTCAGTTCTATTGACGTAGGTTTCGAACAACTCAGGCAGCTTTGTAGTGTAGACTATGTTTATCTACAAATATTTGTTTATTACATAAACAAATGCTCAAGTATTTGTGACATAAGCTGTCAACGATAACATAAACTGTCTATGCTTCTATATCCATTAAAAGGCCTTGGTTTACTCGATGTCAATTCTACCTTATCTTTAATTGAGGAGGAACACGTAAATGTACTTTCGCCTTGTACATAACAGAATAACACAGATTGCAGCAACAAACTATCCAAAAGTAAATCTTCGGTTACATTTTGATACTGCAATACGGCCTAGTATGTTTAAAGAATAGTATGAAGTATTGACAAGTTGTCATAATACACACGTTCATTCTATTTTACTAAATGTTTAGTAACTTACAACATACAATAGAAATTTAGATTATATTGTTACAATATCGTAACAATGCATACGTGTTGACATTTAATAAATAGGCTGCGGACAAACAGAAAGCAACTGGTGACAGCAACGCAACGCAAACTTGAGTTGCTTTTAGAAAAGTTGCTTGTCGATTTACAAGATCCTTCATATATATTTTTTTCCAGGCGAAAAACCTTTATAGGTTATCATTGGCCTTAACTCAATTTTTATTTAAAATCAATGTTCCATAAATGAAACTAATAAAAATACATAAATGTTTAAAAATAATAAAAATTATCTAAAACTAAAGAAACTAAATTATACAAAATTTAAATATTAAAAAGATTCAAGTGGCGTAAGAAAGCGATTACACGGTCAATAGCCGCTGCATCCTCCCTTAAAACCATCTTTAAACTACCTCGAAGAACGTAACGTAAATACAAATCTGTGCTTTGTACAAATTATGTGTACAAATTATGCAAAAAATGTGTTTAATTGTGATGGTACTCCCACAAAACTGACATTGTAGTGGATCCTCATGTCGCATCGACCATCCATGCCTTAACAAAGAATGGCCGATGCGAAGGCGAGTTACCACCATTTCCTCCCTACGATCGAACAGATGTCCTCCATGGTCGGACGGTATTTTTGATGTCCCTCAGCTTGTTTCTATTTACATTTTGCCATTCTTCATTCCAAACAGAGAATAGTGTAGTTTTAACATTGCATACAAAATCTGATGCCATAACACGTTGTGTCGTTGGCGCCATACTTGTAACTAATTTTGCACCTTCATCTGCTTTAGTGTTTCCAAATATTCCGCAGTGACCAGGCGCCCAGAAAAATGACACCTCGACACCACCCCGTAATTGGAGCCTGTGTATTGAGCACAAGATGTGTCCAACTAATGGGTTCTTAGTGTACATTTCCTGAATAGCCTGGAGAGCACTTTTAGAATCGGAGCATACAAGATATTTATATGTAGCAGACGGAATTGATCTTAAAGCTTGGAAAATTGCATAAAGTTCTGCTGTAAAAACGCTACAGGCTGAGGGTAATCCATAAGTGAAGGAGTGTCCTTCCATATAAAATGCACAACTTATCCCATTGTCCAGTTTTGAACCGTCTGTGAATATAGTCACAGTATGTTGGTGAGTTTGTTGAATCTGCAAAAACTCCTGATGATAAATAACGTCAGACGTATTGTGTTTTAGGTACCTGGACAATGAGAAGTCACATTTTGGCTTTTGTATTATCCATGCAGGGATGTAGAATGATGTTCGTTCGAATATAGGTGGATGTTCTAAATTTAGATTGCTAAATATGCGCAACGTTCTTATTCTGAAGGGAGCAGTTGAACGTTGACGCACATTGTAACGATCCTCGAGGTAGTTATCAAAAACTGCTTTGAGTGCCGGATATTTAGGTTTACTTCGAAGACCAGTGTAATATAAAATTTGTAGCATTTGACGTCACATTGAGAGAGATGGTTCTCCAGCTTCAACTAGAAGGCTGGAGATTGGGCTTGATGTAAAAGCACCAGTAGAAAGTCTAAGGCCAGCGTGATGTATTGTAGTTTCAGAACCCTAGGTCGAGCAGATGAATAGGCTATACAGCCGTAATCTATGCGCGATCTTACAACGGCGCGATAGAAACGGAGCATACAGGTTCTGTCTGCTCCCAATCTTGTACCACTTTGAACTCTCAACATATCCAATATCTTGCTGCACCGGGTCCTCAAATCACGCACATGCGGATTCCATGAAAGTCTTTTATCCAATAAAAGACCCAAAAATCTGACATTATCGCGTACAAGTCTGAAGCTGTACAAGTCTGAAGCCGCGTACCATCAAGATAAAGGATAGGTTCCTGCGAGGTTTGTTGCCTGCGACGACTAAATGCTATACACTGGGTCTTCGAAGCCGAAAAATTTGAAGCCCGTAGATTTGGTCCATTCTTGCGATTATTAATGACTAATTGTAAGGATCTTTCCGCTATTGCAATACTTCTATCAGCCACATATATACAAAAATCATCTACAAACAGCGAACAGTGGACCGGTTACTGTACGTTTGAAGTGACGCTGTTAATTGCAACAGCAAACAGCGTCACACTCAAAACGCCACCCGGTGGTACACCATTCTCTAGTTCGCAACGATCAGAATATATGCCTCCTAGACGTACTCGGAAAGTCCTGTTATTCAAATAATTTTGTATAAAAGCAAGAATGTTACCTTGTATACCCCGTGATTTCAATACGTTCAAAATTCCTCATCTCCATGCCATGTCATATGCCTTCTCAAAATCAAAGAAAACAGCTACCAGTGTTTCTCGTAAAATTAAGGCATTCTGTATAGCTGACTCCAACAAAACCAATTGGTCAACTGATGAACGTCCTTGCCTGGAACCACACTGAACGTTAGAAAGAAATTTGTTTGTTTCTAGATACCAGACAAGACGACTGTTGACCATCTTCTCCAGTAATTTGCATAAACAGCTGGTCAGAGAGGTGTGTCTGTAACTACTGGGATTAGTTTTGTCCTTTCCTTGTTTTAGAAGAGGAATTATTGTCGCTTCTAACCATGCATCGGGAAAACCGTTCACCTCGAATATACGGTTGTATATCCGCAGGAGAACTAGTTTTACCGACGGTGGTTGATTTTTAATCATGGAGTATACAATATCATCTGGGCCTGGAGCTGAATCCTTCGTTGACGAGAGAGCTGACTTTAGTTCGTCGAGAAATGGATATTCAAACAAGAGTCTCCAGACAATCCAACGGTGAAAGGTATAGCTTCTTGTTTACGTTTGTACACCTGGAAAGCGTCATTGAATGCAGAAGATGAAGAATGTTTTGAGAACGATAACGCTAGCACATTGGCAAATTCCTCACAGTCCGTGGTCATAACTCCATCTGGATGCGTTAATGAAATAATTAGCATCGGAACGGAAATGCCACAGACTGATCGTAATTTCTTTCATACTGTGGATGGAGCTGTAGTTCCTGTAATTGTGCCAATGTACTGCGACCATGATTCTCGTTTACTTTGCCTAAATATTCTCCGTGCTTTCGCACAGAAGATTTTATATTTTTCCAGGTTTTCACTCGTTGGATGTCTCTTGAACTGGTTCAGAGCTTTTCTCCGTTGACGAAGGATCACAGTACATCATCATTCCGCCACGGATCAGGTGGTCGTCGTGGTTTGGATGAGGTTTTCGGAATTTTCTTTCCGGCGGCATTTAAAACGGTTTTTGTAAATGAATTGACAATGTCATCAATGGGAGCCAAGTAATCCACGTCCAGTGATTCTAGATCTTGTGAAAATTGTTACCAGTTGACTTTTTTCAGGATCCAACGGGGATGTCGAACACAACAGGGTGAGGAGTCACACAAAGAGATCTCAATAGGAATGTGATCGCTACTGTGAAGATCAGGCAATGCTGACCATTTTAGCCTTGTAGCCAAAGAATAACTGCATAATGACTAGTCTACAGCTGTCCATCCACCTGTTGACGCTGCTAAATGTGTCGGAGAACCGTCATTTAGCAGGTATAAATCCAGCTCCAGTCTGATGCTTTCGATCAGATTACCTCTCGGGTTGCATTCTGGTGAACCCCATGAAACATGGTGTACAATTGAAATCGCCCACTAATAAAAATGGAGTCGGTAACTGATTTATAAGGTCTACCAGATCTCTCTGTTGCAGTTTGTCACTTGGTGTAAGGAAGACACAACAGAGAGTGAGTTTGTACGGAACAGCTGTTTGAATTGCCAGGGCTTGTAAGTTAGTTATTAATCTCACAGGAACGGCGTCGACACAGTTACGGGCTAGAATAGCTACGCCATATCTAGCTCGATTTTCTTGTAACGAAGTCCGATCTGTAAACTGAATACTCCCTTAGATAGAAATTGTGCGATTTATGGAGATGTGTCTCTTGAATACAGATGTACATAGGAGACACATCTCTTGCAATTATTTTGAGATCCTCAATGTGACTTCTAACACCGTTAATGTTCGTTATTAATTAACACCTGGCTCTCGTTGCTGTCATTACAAATTCGCTGGCCTGGAATGTTGGGTGTTCCAGGCAGAGAGTCATCAGATTCCATCACCATTATTGTAGTGGTGGAATGTGAAGAATGTTTTGACTCTGAAGAGGGTTTGAAATGGTCCTCTTTTCAGTCGCTTGTGATTTTGCACCTACTTTCACAGGTGCAGCTTTGTTATTATTTTTATTACTCGTAGTTGGAGTAGTTTTAACGTTTATCGCACTTGTCTCTAATAGTGTCTTACTTCTAATTTTCGCAGAGGTAATTGACAGTGGAGATTTTTCCGCACATTCAACATTAGTCTTTGAGTTGGAAACAGAATTTTTCGTCACTAATGCTAATAAATTACTAACTTGCTCAGTGAGAAGTTCATTTTTTTTATTTAGCTCAACGCAGTTGGAACACGACTTCTCAGTGGTGGTAGCTGAGGCATAAGATTTCGTTTCAAGTCTAGGTTGAGTTGACTTGAACTTCTTTTTCGCTTCGTGGAAAGATGTTTTATCCTTTGCCATTATGCTGAGGATCGCTTTCTCCTCCTTGAACTTTGGGCAGTTAAAGGAGCGAGCAGGGTGATCACCAGCACAGTTTGGGCATTTCGGAGCACTTGTGCAAACCTTCTCAGTATGGCCTTCAGATGCACAGTGTCCGCATACCTCTGGCTTGGAACAAGAAGAGCTGACGTGTCCAAAACGTTGGCATTTAAAGCACCAGCGTGGATTGGGAACGTAGGGCCTAACAGGAAGCCGTTGATAGCCAGCATATAAATATTCCGGGATAGATGGTTTCCCGAGTGTCGGGATTAATGATGTTGTTGGAACTCTCGGACCGTTTTCCATCCTCATAATTCGTATGACTTCTGTTACACCTTCCGATACCAGTTCTGATTTTATTTCGTCCTCACGGAAATACAAAAGATCTCTGCATGATATTAGTCACTTTGATGAGTTCAAGGTTTTGTGGGGGGCCACCGAAACCTTGACCTGATGAAATAACGAGTTCGTTTTCAGCAAATTTTGTTACTGCTTCGAACTATTGTTTCTAACAGCAGTGTTTCATTCCGTAACTTACTTATGGCAGAGACAGGTCCTGCTGCACATCCAGTTATAGCCTTATGGATCAGAAAAGGCGATACCTTCGAAAGATCTTTTCCTTCAACTGCGCAAGACACAATTAAAAACTTGGGCGGTAGTTTGGGCGATGTTACATCCATTTCTTTCCTCGTCTTATTTAGTTCACTAGGCATCTTCGGAGAAACTTCACGACGCCTCTTTACATTACTCTGGTTGGTTGATTGGTTGGACGTTTGTTGGTTTTCCATAAATTTGTTTTAAGCTTACCATCGTGTCAGGCGTTAAGGACGAGACTATGAGAACGGATACACCCATGAATCACTTTCGATCATTTCCAACCCCCTTAACTCTGGGGTCCATAGTTAACTCCTTTCCCGCAGGGGGGGTGTGGACTACCTACGAGGGATTTGGCGTCCCTCGCGGTAACCTAGCCTAACACTACACCACTCACAAAGCACACACACGCGCGCGCGCACACACACACACACACACACACACACACATACACACATACACACATGCACATATTCACATACACTAACACTGGTCTGGGACGCTGCTGTGAACTTGCTCTGCCTAGCACGTATGCGCGGTTGCTGGTCCGCTAGCCACTTCGTTCCTTGGTCAGGGAGTGTCCGCGGTGCACAGGTGTCGGAGCCTGTGCTCAGTATTACGAGTTCTCGACTGATGCCCATCCAGTCGAGCTAAGGAGGAAACTATGGACCCCAGAGTTCCGGGGGTTGGAAATGATCGAAAGTGATCCATGGGTGTGCATGTGTGTTCTCATAGCCTCGCCTGACACGATGGATAGCTTAAAACAAATTTATGGTAAACTAACAATAGTCCAACCAACCAACCAACCAGAGTAATGTAAAGAGGCGT
Organism: Prosapia bicincta; assembly: GCA_036971475.1. Classification (NCBI taxonomy): domain Eukaryota; kingdom Metazoa; phylum Arthropoda; class Insecta; order Hemiptera; family Cercopidae; genus Prosapia; species Prosapia bicincta. Next base: position 117,947,575 of record JBAIZL010000002.1, on the reverse strand, counting down.
CGTGAAGTTTCTCCGAAGATGCCTAGTGAAGTTAATAAGACGAGGAAAGAAATGGATGTAGCATCGCCCAAACTACCGCCCAAGTTTTTAATTGTTTCTAGCGCAGAAGAAAGAAAAGATCTTTCGAAGGTATCGCCTTTTCTGATCCATAAGGCTATAACTGGATGTGCAGACGGACCTGTCTCTTCCATACGGAAGTTACGGAATGGAACACTGCTGTTAGACACAAGTAGTTCGAAGCAGTCACAATATTTGCTGAAAATGACCTCATTCTTTGATCAGGTCAAGGATTCGGTGGTCCCCCACAAAACCTTGAACTCATTAAAGGGAGTAATATCATGCAGAGATCTTTTGTATGACCGTGAGGACGAAATAAAATCAGAACTGGAATCGGAAGGTGTAACAGAAGTCGTACGAAGATGGAAAACGGTCAGAGAGTACCAACAACATCATTAATCCTGACATTCCGGAAACCATCTATCCCGGAATATTTATATGCTGGCTATCAACGGCTTCCTGTTAGGCCGGTGCTTTAAATGCCAACGTTTTGGACACGTCAGATCTTCTTGCTCCAAGCCAGAGGTATGCGGACACTGTGCATCTGAAGGCCATACTGAGAAGGTTTGCACAAGTGCTCCGAAATGCCCAAACTGTGCTGGTGATCACCCTGCTCGCTCCTTTAACTACCCAAAGTTCAAGGAGGAGAAAACGATCCTCAGCATAATGGCAAAGGATAAAACATCTTTCCACGAAGCGAAAAAGAAGTTCAAGTCAACTCAACCTAGACTTGAAACGAAATCTTATGCCTCAGCTACCACCACTGCGAAGTCGTGTTCCAACTGCATTGAGCTAAACAAGAAAATTGAAGTTCTCACTGAGCAAGTTAGCCAGTTATTAGCTTTGGTGACGAAAAATTCTGTTTCCAACTTAAAGAATACTGTTGAATGTGCGAAGAAATCTCCATTGGCAGATACCTCTGGGAAAGTTAGAAGAAGCAAGACACTATTAGAGACAAGAGCGAAACCTACTCCAACAATGAGTAATAATAATACAAATAACAACAAAGCTGCACCTGTGAAAGGGGGTGCAAAATTACAAGCGACTCAAAAGAGGACCATTTCTAACTCCCCTTTTGAGTCAAAAACTTCCTCAGATTCCAACACTACTATAGTGCTGATGAAATCTGATGACTCTCTGCCTGGAACGTCCAACATTCCAGGCCAGTGAATTTGCAATGACAGCAACGAGAGCCAGGTGAATCCATTTCACTAAAATACAATGTCCACACCTAAACAAACCGTGATTCAGTGGAACATTAACGGTGTTAGAAGTCACATTGAGGATCTCAAAATAATTGCAAGAGATGTGTCTCCTATGTACATCTGTATTCAAGAGACACATCTCCATAAATCGCACAATTTCTATCTAAGGGAGTATTCAGTTTACAGATCGGACTTCGTTACAGAAAATCGAGCTAGATATGGCGTAGCTATTCTAGCCCGTAACTGTGTCGACGCCGTTCCTGTGAGATTAATAACTAACTTACAAGCCCTGGCAATTCAAACAGCTGTTCCGTACAAACTCACTCTCTGTTGTGTCTTCCTTACACCAAGTGACAAACTGCAACAGAGAGATCTGGTAGACCTTATAAATCAGTTACCGACTCCATTTTTATTAGTGGGCGATTTCAATTGTACGCCATGTTTCATGGGGTTCACCAGAATGCAACCCGAGAGGTAATCTGATCGAAAGCATCAGACTGGAGCTGGATTTATACCTGCTAAATGACGGTTCTCCGACACATTTAGCAGCGTCAACAGGTGGATGGACAGCTGTAGACTAGTCATTATGCAGTTATTCTTTGGCTACAAGGCTAAAATGGTCAGCATTGCCTGATCTTCACAGTAGCGATCACATTCCTATTGAGATCTCTTTGTGTGACTCCTCACCCTGTTGTGTTCGACATCCCCGTTGGATCCTGAAAAAAGTCAACTGGTAACAATTTTCACAAGATCTAGAATCACTGGACGTGGATTACTTGGCTCCCATTGATGACATTGTCAATTCATTTACAAAAACCGTTTTGAATGCCGCCGGAAAAAAATTCCGAAAACCTCATCCAAACCACGACGACCACCTGTTCCATGGTGGAATGATGAGTGCACTGTGATCCTTCGTCAACGGAGAAAAGCTCTGAACCAGTTCAAGAGACATCCAACGAGTGAAAACCTGGAAAAATATAAAATCTTCCGTGCAAAAGGACGGAGAATATTTAGGCAAAGTAAACGAGAATCGTGTTCGCAGTACATTGGCACAATTACAAGAACTACAGCTCCATCCACAGTATGAAAGAAATTACGATCAGTCTGTGGCATTTCCGGTCCGATGCCATTAATTAAGGCAAATGGTGTTTTGACCACGGACTGTGAGGAAACTGTAATTGTGCTAGCGTTATCGTTCTCAAAACATTCTTCATCTTCTGCATAAAAGGACACTTTCCAGGTGTACAAGCGTAAACAGGAAGCCTTACCTTTCACCGTTGGATTGTCTGGAGAATCTAGTTTGAATATCCAATTCTCTATCGACGAACTAGGGTCAGCTCTCTCGTCAACAAAGGATTCAGCTCCTGGTTACAACAAAGGATGATATTGTATACTCCATGATTAAAAATCTACCATCGTCGCCAAAACAAGTTCTCCTTCGGAAATACAACCGTATATTCGAGAAGCACGATTTTCCCGAATGCATGATTAGAAGCGACAATAATTCATCTTCTAAAACAAGGAAACGACAAAACTAATCCCAGTAGTTACAGACCCATCTCTCTGACCTGCTGCAAACTACTGGAGAAGATGTTCAACCGTCGCCTTGTCTGGTATCTAGAAACAAACTCCTTTCTAACGTTCAGTGTGGTTCCAGACAAGGACGTTCATCAGTTGACCAATTGGTTTTGTTGGAGTCAGCTATACAGAATGCCTTTATCTTACGACAAACACTGGTAGCCTTTTTCTTTGACCTTGAGAAGGCATATGACATGGCATGGAGAAGAGGAATTTTGAACGTATTGAAATCATGGGGTATACAAGGTAACATTCTTGCTTTTAAACAAAATTATTTAAATAACAGGACTTTCCGTGTACGTCTAGGAGGCATATATTCTGATCGTTGCGAACTAGAGAATGGTGTACCACCGGGTGGCGTTTTGAGTGTGACGCTGTTTCCTGTTGCAATTAACAGCGTCACTTCAAACGTACAGTAACCGGTCCACTGTTTGCTGTTTTTAGACGGTTTTTGTATATATGTGGCTGCTAGAAGTATGGCAATAGCGGAAAGATCCTTACAATTAGCCATAAATAAATTGCAAAGAATGTAACAAATCTACGGGCTTCAAGTTTTCGGCTTCGAAGACCCAGTGTATAGCATTTAGTCGTCGCAGGCAACACCAGGAACCTATTCTTTATCTTGATGGCGGCTTCAGATAGCGAATAATGTGAGATTTTTTGGTCTTTTATAGGATAAAAGACTTTCATGGAATCCACATATTCGTGATTTTGAGGACCCGGTGAAGCGAGATTTTGGATATGTTAAGACTTCTTAGTGGTACCAATTGGTAAGCAGACAGAACCGGTATGCTCCGTTTCTATTTCGCCGTCGTAAGATCGCGCATAGATTACGGCTGTATAGCCTATTCATCTGCTCGACCTACGATGCTGAAACTCCTGGATTCAATACATCACGCTGGCCTTAGACTTTCTACTGGTGCTTTTAGATAAAGCTCAATCTCCAGCCTTCTAGTTGAAGCTGGAGAACCATCTCTCTCAAAGCGACGTCAAATGCTACAAATTTCATATTACACTGGTCTTCGAAGTAAAGCTAAACATCCGGCATTCAAAGCAGTTTTTGATAACTACCTCGAGGATCGTTACAATGTGCGTCAACGTTCAACTGCTCCCTTCGGAATAAGAACGTTGCGCATTTTTAGCAATCTAAATTTAGAACATCCACCTATATTCGAACGAACATCATGCTACATCCCTCCATGGATAATACAAAAGCCAAAATGTGACTTCTCATTGTCCAGGTACCTGAAACACAATACTCCTGACGTTTTTTATCGTCAGGAGTTTTTGCAGATTCAACTCACCAACATACTATGACTATATTCACAGACGGTTCAAAACTGGACAATGGGGTAGGTTGTGCATTTTATATGGAAGGACAAACTTTCACTTACGGATTACCCTCAGGACTTCGCATCGGCCACTCTTTGTTAACGCATGGATGGTTAATGCGACATGAGGATCCACCACTATGTCCGTTTTGTAGAAGTAATATTGCAATCAAGCATATCCTGCTTGATTGTGATGAGTTGAGCGATTTGTATATACGTTACGTTCTTCGAGGTAGTTTAAAGATGGTTTTAAGGGAGGATGCCGCGGCTATTGACCGTGTAATCGCTTTCTTACGCCACCTGAATCTATTAAATAATATTTAAATTAGGTATAATTTTAGTTTCTTTAGTTTTAGTTACAATTAGTATTAAACGTTCATTTTATTTTATTTTGTTTAGTTTGGTTAGTTTTATTTATGTAACATTTATTTTAAAATAAAACTTTAGTTAGGCGATGATAGCCTTGATAGGTTTTTCGCCTGAAAAAAAAAGCTTTTTTTCTAAACTAAACATTTTTGTATGTTACACTTAGCTGTAGTAGCACTTACGTTTATATTTGTTGAGGACGTGAATCTCGGGAAATGTGCCTCATTGTCAACTCAGACCATAACTCTGAATTACGAAATAATAGGCAAGTGTAACACTTTTACAATTGTTTTTAATTTAAAAACTAGTAGCTCACGTGAAGATGGAATGAATAAAACCTTATTTATATATAGTGCGTGACGTAAGTAGAATATTTGTGTTATTATTGCCGCTATTAGCTACCTTCAATATTTTTAAATTCTTTTTTTTAAAATGCTTACGATTATATGACTTTATAAGTTCAATTTATTTTAAATGCCACGTTTTTTCAAATTTTAAGAATTTAGAATTGTTATAAAATTTCAATTTTAAGAGATCGTAAGTATGGTAAGCAGTGTCATGAATTAACACTATTCATCAAACAGTGTCCGCGCCGTCGTCGGTTGTGATTATTGTTTATTAGATCTTGTTCCGTACAAATTGTTTTGTATTTTTGATCTTTTGCTCTCAGAAAACATTACATAGAAATTAGTACAAAAACCGTGGAGATGTTGAGAATTTTATTATTTTGTATACATTAACATATAGTAATATAACAACAAATTCTATAGTAGCAATTGTTTTATGTATATATATATTTTTTCGGTAAATGTGTTTATTTGTCCAGTCCCTCCGTAACATAGTTTTTTGAATTTATTTAAGTATAACATGGAAGTAGGGATATGTTTACAATATGTATACACACACACACACACACACACACACACACACACACACACACACACACTCTGCAACGGTCTGATATACCGTGGCAAATAGGAAATAAATAATTTCCTGTTTTTAAGTAATAAAGTTGATTTTTAAATTAATCCAGTTTGGGGTTATACAAATAATAAAGAGTGAAAAATTAAATAAAACCTTAAACCGAATAATTAAGCTAAATTAAAGAATATTAAAGAAAAATTTGTAATAACTAGCTAAATTTGACCATCGGGAGTGAGGCGAAAATTTTCTAAGTGCTTAAAAAAGCTATCTTATGAACCAAACCACGTAGAACTTTCATCGACATTTTAAAAGAACCAGAATAAGCCAGAATGAACATTAGTGAAAACAAAATTTGAAAAACTTAAAAAACAAAAAAGTTACAGCAGTTTTAATAAAATAGACATTTTTCAGTGTTCCAAAAATGATAATCAAACTCTGCAAGCTAAAACAGATTCGTTGCCCGACTTGCCTGTACAAGGAATAAATCCAAAGATAGCAAGTATTGCAGGCGGGGTGAGGTAGGTTAAATTCACCGCTATTTATACTAGGTCTCTAAGACTTTAGAGACAGTCTGAAATAAATTTTAATACGAGGTGCCGCGGAACGCTATGCTGGACCGCGAGTAGGACCGTCACCAGGCCAGATGGACCAAACCTCAACGCTTCCGACGTCCAGGACTACCAAGGGATGAAGGCTCCTGACTCAGCCTCCAGGACGCGGGAATAGAGGAAAACCACCACCGACGAACCAGGGATGGCGACTTCCGATGTCCAAGGACCAGGGAATCCAGACGAGGGACTCCAGGACCGGCAGGAACATCTTTGGCAAGTCATTTTCTCTATTCGATACCAATTACGTCAAATTTAGTTAGTTAATTTTATTAAATTCAAACAAATATTCAAGCTTAAACAATGACTTCACTCTTTATAAAATTTTAATAAATTGTATGCTAAATAAAATGAATTTATGTGATCAGAATATTTCAAATGATAAATATTAAACTTACAAAGGGTTTTGGCCATAAGCCATTTATTTTAAAGGAAATAAGAATTTTTCGAATAGTATAAATTTAAAAATTAAGTGTCATAAATACGAATTTACCAATTCAATATAGAAGATAAATTTTTATTATGTGTAATTTGGGAAATAATTTTATGTTTATGTAAATGTAATTGACATATATGGAAATTATAAGTTTTTAAAGCATGAGAAACAACAAGTTACTTAGTGAATTGTTTTGTTAATATAATTGTGTTGTATTTAAAAGGATAAATTTTCTTTTTTATTTAAATAAATAGAATTAAATATGTTATAAAAATCAACAGTATTTGCATTTCATCCTGTGTCGAATAATCAATAAAAACTGTTTAGCTTTTTCCAACTAATATGAAAATGATTATTAAATCAGTAAACAAATTTAATTAAATTTCATTGAATGATAATAGTTAAAGCCTAATGTTTTTAAAGAGTTTCTCTCAACTAACTTCATGAGCTAGCCTAAAGATTAGTTGGTTTTTTGTATAAAAGTCCAGAGATTTATCTACTGGCAGATTGTGTTTAAAAGGACACAGGAGCCTTTTTAAAATAGGTAATTTAAACACGATCATATTTTGCACGTTCCCTTGCTGTCTCTGCAGATCATCATCAGGTGGTAAGACTCTGTGATTATTTTGTGTATTATTTTAAGTGTGTTTCTTTCCAGCTGACTATTGAAATGACATGTGTGACTATATCTAGACCATACATAATTGATAAAGCAATTTTGGAGAGTTTATACTTATTTTAAATAGTAGTCAGCGGGAATAGGCTTGTTTTGGGCCTGGCCCTACGAGCGGGAAATATACACGTAACTCAGGGAGTTTAGCACGGTTTAACAAGCGGGGTGATTGGCAGATGTTTGGTTTGTTTATAAATAAGTTTTTTAAACAACAAAATTTTGTTATTCTGCAAGAAGGGATATCAAATAAAAGTAGGGTGGGACGTTGCAACACACACACACACACACACACACACACACACACACACACACACACACACTCACACACACACACACACACACACACATATATATATATATATATATATATATATATATATATATATATATATATATATATATATATGTTTCGGAAAACATTTATTGCATTAATTGAATAAATGATGAGACGGTATCAAGTCAAAATTGTTTTATTTATTTATTGCAACGTTTCAGCAATTGATTTATTTCCCTTATCAAACCTGAAAACAATTTTATATTACACTATAAAATAGTACACTTATAACAGAAATTTAAAACTTAAAATAAATACCAACGAAATTTTAGTCACATACTTAATAAAATAATACGGCTACATGGGGATAGTCATAAATTCATCTAAAATATAATTAAAAACAGTAACAAAACTGAGAGAGCAACAATATACACGCATAAAAATATCTTAACAAAAGAACCATACATAAACTACAAAACAACAAAAGAATTGACATACAACAGCATTTATTATTTTTTCATGGGTTTTAGAGTTTTTTCATAGGTTTAACCTGTACGTCGGATTGTAAATTAATCAGACTACATAGTATCTAAGTCATTAACATATTTAGCATAATCCAACTCAACAGTACCATTACCTTTGTCCGCAAATGTAAAAAACACCTCATTATTTTTATCACGTACGAATTTCCTACCTTATTTACTTTATTAGCAAAAACTGTGTCAGCATAACTAATATGAAGCTTACGACTAGACAATTTTAAGAGATTGCTAGTATCTAAACCCCTAATTATATCTCTTATGTCTTTATCACCTTCATAAGTACTCAAAAAAGATTCAGTATTTTTAATAAAATTAATACAGGACCGACTAGAAAGTTTATATATATATATATATATATATATATACATATAAAAGAAGAAATAATAAAAATTATTAAAAAAATATGATAATAATGGACAATGGTATAGATATGTAGATGACGGCCTGTAGATTTCTACAAATAATGCATTAAATTTAAACCTAATAATTACCGAAATAAATAATATACACAATAAAATACAGTTTACTTACGAAATAGAAAAACGTAATGCTATAAATTTCTTAGATATCACCATTTATGAGGAAAATAATAAATTAAATTTCACAATATTTAGAAAACCCACTCAAACAGTAAAAATAATACCTAAACATTCAAACCACCCGTACAATCAAAAAATGGCATGTTTCTATAATTTATTATACAGAATGAACCGAATTCCATTAAACCCGATAAATAAATTGAAAGAACTAAACATTATTCAACAAATAGCAATACAAAATGTATATAAAAAAGAAACCATTAATAAATTAAATAATAAGATCCTTAAAAGAATGGATAATAATATAAATAACAATTATTATTCAAATAATAAAGAAATTATTAGGTCCAAATTCTTATTTACCGGTTATGAAATCAAACCAATTATAAAATTATTTAAAGACACTAATTTCAAAATAGCTTATTACACTAATAACACAATTAATAATATAATAAATACAAACATTAAATTAAATAAAATTAATATAAACGGCGTATATAGTATTAACTGTACAACATGTCAAAAATGTTATATAGGACAAACAAAAAAGAAAATAAAGGGCTGTTACAATGCATTTGAAGGACCGTACAATAAAGGAACATTTAAATGCATTTAAAAAACCACATATTTATAAATCTAATCTTGCAACACACTATATAGAAAGAAATCATGATTTTCCAGATATTAGTAATATGAACTTAATTAAACACGTACAAAAAGGCTTAAAAATGAATATAATAGAAAACTTAGAGATATATAAAAATAAAATTAAGAACGCACTAATAGAGGAACAAGTCCAGATTAAATCAAAACATAATACAGTCTTTAGCATATTTGATGACATTTTAAAAATAAAAGATTAGGACAAATGGAAATATTAAAGTATACTTATCTAACAGATAAGATAACTGAGACCAGGTTTACTGAGCATAGTACAATTATATTCAACAGTCTTACTCTAGTCACATAACTGGACAGTGATTTATAAATTTTGAAAATGCTAATAATGTAAATTAGGGAAAAGCTTCAATCAACAATAAAGTGAAGTAATACTCGTATATTCTTGTTTATGAAAATTATTTTATTTCACCATATATATATAATGTATAGATATACTGTGTAGAGCATTATAAGGTAAATAGTAGGAGCCCCCTACTATTGGGTAAGAGCTCGTTCTATTGAGCAATGGATAAGTGTAGGCGCACATGAGCTTGAAACTAATCGGGACGCAAAGATAGTTTTCTATCCAATCTTTTTGATACCTATCGGAGTTTCAGTGCAGGTGAGATATAGTTTCAGCGCGCGTCATTTCAATCTTTTTGATAGTTATTTTCCATGTTGGGGACTGGCTTCACTCTATGTTATTTCTCCTACGAGATGGATCGAAAACAAGTACAAGTTTAAAAAAACAAAAGTATTTTTTTCGTTCTTACTGTACAACTGTTCGTTTTCTCTTGCTTCCTGTATCGTTGTCCTTGATGTTCTTCCATTTAATTGTGAGCTTTTTAACTGGAACAAACAAAAAGAAACATTTTTTGTTATTGTTTGGAACTAATATAATTGATAATAATATTAAATCATGATAGGCCTCAGATATTGCCAAAAACTACTGTAATCAAACTTGTTTGCTGTTTCCCGGATAAACATTGTCTTTTACATTAAATAGAAATGTTGATAGAGCGTATTGGCCATTGATTCTTTTTAGAGAATTTTTGGAAAAAATGTCTGATAGATTTAATTACTATATATATATATATAGCCGTGACATCGTCCCATAAAACCACCTTTAAACTACCTCGAAGATTGTAACGTTTATACAAATCTGTCAATTATCGCAATGAAGCAGAATATGCTTGACTGTGATGGTACCTCCACAAAACTGACATAGTGGTGGATCCTCATATCGCATTGACCAAGCACCCAGAGAAATGACATCTCGTAATTGGAGCCTGTGTATTGAGCACAAGTCTCCAACTAAAGGCTTCTTAGTGTACATTTCCTGAATAGCCTGGAGAGCACTTTTGAAATCGGAACACACAAGATAATCAGATGTTGCAGACGAAATAAATCTTAAGGATTGGAAAATGGCTTAGAGTTATGCTGTAAAAACGCAACAGTCCGACAATTCTAAGTGCACCACACCAATGAAGAATTATTTACATTTATAGTTTGAGATATTAATTTTTAATAGTTATTACTCATTTTATTTACTTATAATATATATATATATATATATATATATATATATATATATATATATATATATATATATATATATATATATATATATATATAGTAATTAAATCTATCAGACATTTTTTCCAAACATTCTCTAAAAAGAATCAATGGTCAATACGCTCTATCAACATTTTCATTTACCGTAGACGATCAACTTATCCCGGAAACAGCCAACAAGTTTGATTACAGTAGTTTTTGGCAGTAACTGATGCCTATCCTTTTTCCCTCGATGTCCTTCCTTTGAAGTACAAGCATTTTCCCCCTTTATCCAAGCATTTTATCCCCCTTCATTCAAGCATTTTATATCCCTTTATCCAAGCCTTTTCTCCCTTTGTACAACCATTTTATCCCCCTTTATGTAATTTCAGACAGTCAGAGTAAACCTTTTAAATATTTTTACGACTAAACTTTTCAGTCGAACCTAGAAATATTACCTTCGACGTAACTATATTGGGTACAGACTATGATAATTATGTCGTGGCATTTTTTTGCTCGGAGATTTCACCATCCAATAATTCAGGTAAATAATATTATGTTTATGGGAAAGTAGAAAATAAAATCATCAATAATTAAAGTTACAAAAACATTTAGCTTACAATTTAAGATACAATAGTGCTTTTTGTAAAATATCTACGAACAAATAGAAAATGTAAACCAATCTTTAAAACTTGGTAAATTGTAAAATAGTATGTATTTAGTATAAAGACTAATGAGTTGCATATGTCAGTTGTGGGGAGGGGTGGTCACAGTGAATGACTTGTGTGCCGCGGCATCAACTCTTTCTTTTGAGGGGCGCAAAAGTCAAAATCATTAATTTTCAGAATAAAACTAATCTGTGAACTGAATAGAGTTTAAAATAAATAGAAATGTTTAAGCAGGAACGAATAATTAAGCTAAAGAGAGCCACAATCAAGTGTTCAGCACACTCACGTAATAGACTGATGTCGCGATAAGTGTTTTTCCTCGTGTCACAAAGGCATGGAACTTGTCACACGTGTGTGGTTGTTACGTGGGTTTGTAAGCTTTCTGTACATAGAACTAAAGTTTACACAAATTCTTCCTCTGATAAAACAATATTTATACTATAAATAGATATCGGTGACATTAAACGTGGCTTTTCCAATTTAGTAATGCCGGCAGGTTGCGATAAACGACGGAAGTTATATAATTGTCAAGTTTGCTGTCAATTGTTTGATCTAATGTGTGTCAATGTCAGTAACGTTTGAAACTTATTTTACGTGCTACATAGTTGTATTTTTTAAAAAAATAAAATATTTATGAATTTTGTAATTTGAGACTCTGATGAAGATCACCGCATAGCGATCGTAAACGTTCTGTCTCAGTACGTTTTCACAAAATTTACACAATTTAAAGTTCGGATAGTCATAAACTAATGTTACCCTTATAAAAATTTTATTAAATTTGTTTTTAGGTATGTGGTGGGTGGGTCGCGATAGTCGGGTTTGGTAAACATGCTAGTAAATCTGGGCCACTGTTGCTTCTCCCTGATCAAAGTGCTTTTATCTTTTAGGCATTATATTCTTCTATCCTTTTGACCTTGGTGGCTTTTAATTAAAGTCTAGACTGGCGCCTTATTTTCTCTTTGTGATTTAATTACGAAACTTCTGTTGCAACAAACGAACATAATGTGGAGATCACATATATTACCTTTATTGTTTTTTTAAATGGTGGCAAAGCTTGCTTAAAAATGTCATTTTTCCAAAGGTACTTTCAGTCGGTAATTACTGACAACATAAATGTCATGGACAACATACCATAACGAATAAACAAAATTTAATCAGTGGGACTGGCCTATAGAAGCGAACACCTCATTTGATAGTTGCAATTAATAGAGATTTTAATAGAATCTGTTTAATATATTTAATAATAAAATAATTAAGTTAATGATAAAATAATATAACTAATAGAAACCCTTAATTAGTTAAGGGGCGTTTGTGTTATTTCGGTGAGAGGGAGTATGGTTGGGAGTTTCTTAGGGGTTACATGAATTATTAAGTAGCAATTGTTAAGAAGATTACTAGTTTTGGTTAAATTTAATGTAATGAGGAAATGCCGTTCGTTTTGTTTGTTTATTTATATAATTATTTCGTAAAGTTAGGGATTATTTAACTTAAATGAGATATAAGAATGAAGAAGCGTGCCATTAAATTTCTGCGGAACTAAAATCAACAAAGCACCATCAAGGTGAACCGATCTTCACAGCATCTTCACGCTACCCACTGCACGTAACCGCACGATTTCATAAGTAAAATTAAAAATTTGTTAACTCTCTGCCAATCTTGCTTACAAAAGTTTTAATTATATTTCTTAAATTAGTTACAATTTTTAATTATAATGAAATAAATAAATTGAACAATCCAAATAATGAATCCAATATACGAGTACAAAACCGAGCCTAATGCAACGTCCCGAAATTTTATATTTATTGTTATTTTAGTAAAATAAAGGAAGAGTTACTTTTAGCTCTAGTCATTATATGGAAACTTGTGGAACAAAATTGTGTTTGTAAAAGAGAACTTTATCCGTTGTTATTGTTTGCATATTTTAACAGATTTTTAGAATTATTAAAACCACTTTCCTTAATGAGTGAGAGCTATTTAACATTATTATTCCAACAAAGGTAAAATAAGTTTAGTATAGTTGATAGTTTCCACATTAAGCTTTTCTTTTTAATATGTGGGGAAGGAAAAATTAAATTATTCCAATCTTAGTTATGCATATTTTTCTCGTCAATAATTTAATTAAAATATAAATAAATATTACATAATATATTTATACATGTGTATTAGTACTTTGCTTTCGGGCACAACCGGAATAATTCGGTTATCTCCGCCGCCGGACAGTTCTAACATACTATCACTACAAGATTAGGCTGATTAATTTCCTAAGAGAAAGCTAAGGCATTAAACATTCACAATGCCTACACAACAAAATACACTTAAATCGTTAACTTACGTCGAAATATTCCACAGTGAAATTATTAATGCCTTTGTATGCCAAATTCATTTTATTAATACATTGACAGAAAATATAATAGTAAATTAATATAATTAATGTTTATCTCTTTACGACATCCTAACACTGCATCATCCAGTGTAGATAGGTAGGAATGTAAGCATCAAAGAATTGATTTCTTGCAGACGCTGTCATTTTGTTTTTGAGAAATTTGAAACCATTACCAGACATACTTTACAACCCAAAAGTACAGGCCTTTTTACCACAACTTACAAAAAAACCCTACATCAAATCTACAGATTACCATTTGATAAGTGACCACAAATTTTTTTTAATATGTAAATATTAAATATATTTATAAAGAGTATTGATTTAAAAACTTCTTTTTTAATTAAATACATTTAGTTGTAGTATTTTAGACATTCCATTTTGCCCTTAGGTCCCGTTAGTGTTGACATAAACAAATATATGGACGTATATTTGAACAATAAATTATTCTCACAATTTTGACTCAATTATTTGTTATTTTTCCAGCTCTGTTCATAGCACGAAACCACTCTGAAAACCATATATATATAAAACCATATAATATTCCAATTTTTTCAGCCCCAGTTTCTTATTCTTTTTTTTACCAGGGGAAGTAACGGGAATTTAGAGTAGTTCTACTTCAGGCACCTGACCTGCAAATATACGCCAAAATGTTCCTCCCTTTCCCATCCCTTACTTATCCCTACTAGTACCTAGGTCCACTTGCGCTTCTTTATTCTTTTTCTTACAAGAAGATGTGTTGGGTAGAGGTATGAATGACCGATATACATTAGGTCTACCTCAGGTAATTGACCTGCACATATATAGACTAATGTGCACATATATAGACATATATAGACTATATAGACTACCAAAAGTTTTCCTCTTTTCCCGTCCTTGCCTGAATCCATTTGCACTTCTTGATTCCTCCTCTTACAAATGACCGAACTGGTAGAGGACTACTTTAGTAGTCCTGCTTCAGGTACTCCCACGTTACGTGATGTTATACTTCCCTCTATTCTCTTCCAGGTGTTGTGTTCTTCACTGATTGAAAAAACAATGAAATATAGATTTATTATCGCTATTTACAATCTTTTTCTAACCTTCGTAGGAGATAATAGCATGCTGATTGGACCAGAAAGGAACTAAAGGGGATTCTCCCAGAGAAAAGAGGGAGAGGACAGTCGTGAAGAAGTTGGCATGATTGGATCGATGAACCAATGACTGCAAGAGGCATAGAAGAAGCCTTACCTTATGACAAAGGAAATTGGGGACGGAGAGGCTGCGACAGCTGTAATAGATCGGTTATACACAAACACACACACACAAACACACACACACACACACACATACATATATATATATATATATATATATATATATATATATATATATGTATATATATATATATATATATATATATATATATATATATATATATATATATATTATAAACAACATTGGTTATTCAAATACAAGAATATTTATTAATTTATATTCATAAATTTGGATATTTGTATTTGAATAACCTATGTTGTTTTAAATTATTAAACAAGAAAACGTATTATATATATATATATATATATATATATATATATATATATATATATTTAATAAATTAAAAATATTTCAAAAACAAGAATACTTTTAATGAATATATTTATTCTATAATTTATTGTAATATTTATTCTTTAATATATATATATAGTATAAATCTGATAGTAAACATTTATATATTGATATATGAAAGTAACAATTTATTTTATAGAAAATGAACATTGCCAAAATAGGTTGTATATTATTTTTTTCTAACTCAAATGACTCAACTAAGAGTACAAATAAATTTAAAGGGACACCAGTATCATTTTTACAAATAAAGATGGTCACGCGCAATAAACAAATAGTTGTATTTTAC
>JBAIZL010000002.1:117921886-117926886 GCA_036971475.1 Prosapia bicincta | reverse complement strand
CCATTCTGCACAAGCTTATTCCTCTCACCAAAATAATGGAAAACGTTCATATAAACCTGGGTCCGGTAATGCTTTGTTGGCGAGTTGTATGGGTCAAATAGTCGTATATAACCTGAAACTCAGCTCCTTCAGAGAATTTTACTTACACTGATTTTTTTAGAGATTTAATTGAGTTTTTAATTAGATATATTTTATGTAAAATGTTCTGGTACATCGTATAAAACCTATCCCAGAACTCTATTTTAGTTGTATTGAATGTCGACGTGTTGAAGGAGTAGACAAATTTGGAGTTGTTTGGTTCTCATTAAATCCTCCCCGTAGCGCTTAGTTGTAATGAGTGTAGCTGTCGTCGTGTTGAAGGAGTAGAACTATATCAACCAAACTGTAGCCTATCTACAGTCGCAACCAAATTCTTCCGATTAATTGATAGCTTACAAAAACTATCCCAATGAGCTTATTTTTTTTAAAATTTTAATAATTTAAATTTGTATGTTAGAATTTCTTCTAATGCGTTAGTTGTAGGCGAACTTTCTCTACTTACAAGTAATATATATTTTTGCCTTTGCTGCAAAGGCTTTTTTTATTTTAAAATGCTATATCAGCTATATTTAATTTCTGCAAATAGTAATAAGGCGTATATTTTTAAGGTTTTACTTCTGTTTTATAATAATGGCAGCAGTAGGAATAATATCTTTTATTGCATTACGAAACCTCGTATTAGCCATCTGATATCATTTCATACCTAAGTAAAACTATTAACTCATATATATATATATATATATATATATATATATATATATATATATATATATATATATATATATTACATAAATTATACTTTTATTTTCTCAAAAACTGACCATAGTAAACAATCTCTTATAGATTCGAACATTTTTTTAAATTAGAGTTTGTGAAAGCTGTTCTTTTGATGAAACATTTTTAATGAAAATCATCTTATAAATAAACTAGCTGTACCCTGCCATGTTTTACTGGGGCATATTGGGGTTGATGGATGCAAAATGGGGAACAAAACGAATTAAACTTTCATAGAAGTTTAATTTTACGAGACTTAGAGGATAAGGGTATATACGTTTTTGATTGAACTGTTGCCAGAAACAATCTGAAGAAATGTTTTCCCAGTTCCTCCTGGCGCATTCAAGAAGTCCCCCAACTCTGGCATTTTCTTTGCGTAGTGAGATCATAAATGTCCTTACGTTTACGGGTTAGTTTGTGAATGCTTGATTGGTCTTATGGCTGGAGTTCACCGGTGGTATAACTCTGTTGACGGAGCAAATCTACTAAAAAGAAGCAGCCACAACTTGGGTTGGTGCTGACAATCCCAACCCTCTACTTACGATTTGCCGAACGGCGCAGCTCAATCACGACATGATCACAAAAAAGTAAGATCACGTGGAATAAGGTGAATATTTAATTTGGTTTGCATAATAATCTGAATGGCATGCAAGTGGATTTTGTTAACAAACAATGTAATAGGAAACATGTGATGTTTCAGGTGTCGCTAGCTAGTATGGCGAGTATTTCCGTCTTGCAGCAAATGAGACTGTGGCTAGTACACAAATGACCATTAAAAAAACTTTTTTTCTCGTCATCGCTGGTATGTTACTGAAGCGAAAAATTAATTAAAGCAATCTTTTAAAAGTATTGGGATGTTGCCTCGTAATTTGAGCTCTATTTTGACAAATTTTGACAAACAAAATTAACATTTTTATATATAAAGACTGTCAGCATACAATAGGTTGTAGACGTATATTTTATATAGTAAACATTATTTGACAATTTTTCATGTAGTACAAGAAAGAAACTACTTACATTAGTGAAACTTTTTTTTATTTTTCATTGTAGGCCCCCTTTACACAAGGCAAGTGCTTCACCACCTTGATCTCATCAGAAAGTTGGATTTCTTCAGGTCTGCCAAATACTTTCTCCACTTCGACTTCCATTTCTTCGTTTGTAGAAATACCCCATCAATCGCGGATAATTTTTAGGTTGAGAAAGAAATGAAAGTCAGATTGAGGTAAATGTGTGGTAATATTTCGAATCTTACTTATTTTGGGATCTTTTGCCAATGCTAAGGCACATGTATTTGGGGGTACATTGCCATGAAAATGTCTTCCTGCCTTACCAGCCCTGGAATTTTGTATCTATAGCTGGAGTTAGTTTAAGAGGTTAGTGTAGAATATTCCTGTAATTGTTTGACCAGTGGAAGCAGAATTCCTTCCGCACCCCCAATGCTGACGCCGTGACTCTTCCGGCTGTCCGTATAGCTTTTGTTATATTTAGAGGTGGTGACTTCTGGTAATTAAAACATTCGATTATACACTGGCTTGTGATCATAGATGAAAATTGGGTATACAGTATTACTATAACATAAAGGCAAAATAACAGTTAAAACAAAAACAATTGCTAGACTGAGAACAATTCACCTCAAAGACATGAAAATCTTGCCTGATGGATCAAGAACATACCCTGAATGTAGGCACTGCCCAGGGATACAGCTTGATCCCGATCATCTCTTCAACTGTCAGTCAATCATTGCAGCATTATTTAAAATTGACTTAAACTGTTCTAGGGAGACCCTTTATACGGACAAAGCCGCAGATGTGGCCAGTGCGGTGCTTCACGCCTTTGGACCCGTGTAACTGTGCTCTCTCTACCTTTCTCTGAACACCTTTTTTTCTGTTTTTATTGTTTTTATTGCACTTGTCACACGACAACAACAACAACAACAACAACAGTTAAAGCAGTGATATTATTGTAAAGTCAGGAAAATCTCCGAAAGACAGTACATCCTACCGTTCTACATAGTTGCTTCCAGTTATAACAAACGTTTTTTAGAGAGACTGCTGCTGGAGCGACTCAAATCGGAAATCGAACGGTGGGGTTCGACCTGAACCACCAATACGAGTTCTGGAGTAAGTAATCTACTATAAACAAGTTGCGCCGAATTGTGGAAACTATTGAGGGGGATTTTAGACGGAGAAGGTATGCTCTGGCGTCTTCCTTGACGTCTCTCATACATTTGACCGTGTCTGACGTGCTGGCATGCTGTTGGAAATTCTTTGCGACCTTCCAAAAGAATATTGGAAAATACTCAAGCCCTACCTTGCAGACAGATTTTTCTGTGTTATACAAAGTAAGGAATACTCCAGTTTCAATGTCATAATCGAAGGAGGATTCAGAGTAGATCCTTGGGCCGACATTGTACCTTCTCTATACAAGTCTTATATCGGTCAAATCGAGCGCCATTATGGCGACCTTCGAAAGCGAAACCGCTATCTGGTCCGTAGCACAAAATTAGACAGGTCCAACAACTAAATTTCAGTACTTGCTAAATTCCATATCTTAGACAGCGACGGTGACTGGACCAGACAGTGTCGCATAAAGCTTCATGAAAACAAGTCATATCATGTTATATATAGTCTACCAATAAGGTAGAGATCAAAGTTGAAATCATAATAAATGAGAAACTCGACCCTTATAGCAAAGAGGTGAAATAACTAGGTCTAAAGTTGAACGAAAAACTGAACTGAAAATTCCACATAAAAAAAAGAAAAAACTAGAGGTCCCGTATAAAATACTAGCGTGACTTATAGGTCGGTATTCTAAATTGATCCACTTCAATAAATTGCTGGTGTACAATCAAGTGTTCAAGTCCGTATGGACGTACGGGTTGTCACTCTGGGGATCCACCGAGAGCAGCAATCTGCTATTAAGAGCTTCCAAAATAAAGTCTTGAGACCCATAGTGAGAGTTATACATAGAGACTTCAAGATTAAAAGCGTGAGAGAGGAGGCCGTAGCACTTTGAGTGGCTGCAGCAACACAAGAACCCTCCAGCCCTATGACTGGTTCACAGGGTGTCAGTGCTCCGACTAAAGTGTACTAACCCTTTGGAGCTGGTCCCAAAGCAACATTAACTGCAGTACAATGCCATTAATTATCATCATTAGCAGTAATAGAACATTAGGTCGGTGTCGTTCTAAAAAAGGAATATTTAGAGTAGCTTACTGTAAATCTTTATTGTATGAAATGTCAAATGTATCAATTCTTGAAAATGAATCAAATGAAAAAAATAAACTTCGTTCAAGGATTTTCTTTATTACATAAAACAAAAAATAAATTGTCTAGTAGCACTATATATGTTAACGATTGTGTAGAAAACTGAGCCGTGTACTCCCAGTTTAAGCTCAATGCTTTGCATGATAATGTATGTATAAACACTTAGTAAATCCCCCAAAATACTTAAGGAGACTACATTTCTGTAAAGTAAGAACAAAAACCATTCGTATTATTTTTAATGCTTCTTTTATAATTAACTTTGTCTTAGTTCGCAGGAACATGGTTAGAAGCAGCATTTACTGTGACTCATCCAATAGATGTACGACAATACGAAAATGCTAGTTGTGGGGTGTTCAACATGTACCATAAAAATGACAAATGGGAACTCTCTAAACTGCTCGGGTAGGTTCTTCAGCGAAAGGTTATGGTAATTATTTTATTTACAGACAATGTTAACGCTTTAAAAAAAATATTTCTAGCATTTATCGTTATTGAAGTAGCTTGTTGCTACAATTATAGTTCTCACTACATATCTTGGCCATTTTTGGCGCATGCGCATCACACTTCTTCCACCACCAGCAGACCCGGTACATTCTGGGCTCACGGTCCATTCAGTCAGCATTGCTGAGGACGACAGCGACAGTAAACTTTAGTTGACTGTACCAGTGAACATAAAGGATGCAGTACGAGCTGACTATATTTTATCTACAAGAAAAGCTATATGCTGTGCACTATATATTTACCAACACTAAGCTAAATAAATCAGAAAAATGCTATATTTAAAAATAAATAAAATTAATTTAAAACTTTTAACTTTAACAAATTATTTTAAAAACACAATATAATCTCTCATATTTCGTATTAATTAAGTTTCATTTCTTTCTAGGCCAGGAAAAAAGTTTGACATGGGAGGCACCTATT